>PVIR01012245.1:0-14610 GCA_004026965.1 Petromus typicus
AAAAAAAATTAGAAAATGAATGTAAAATATGGTTAATTTAATAAAAATACTATGATAGTGGGACAGTCTTCCATTTTCTAAGTAACACACACTGAAATTTTAGGAACAGAAGTCCTTGATATTGGTAAGTTACCTTCAAATGGTATAGAAAAATTTATATGGACATGTATGTATTTATATATACACACATGTATGATTTTTTGGTTTGAATGTTGTGTTTTAATTTTTATTGGGAGACAAGTGAAAGAACACTTCTGTGTATATACATAGCAAGATCAAATCTTAATTACCCTTTGTAAATCAGTTAATTAATATTTTTTCAACTCGTGTTATAGATTTTTTTCTTTTTGATCATTAATTAAGCTTATTGGTACAATTTAGATATATGTAATAATCACATTCTTCTTAGAGAATTTGTACCTGTACAGTATGTACCTTGATTCATGTTTTCCCCATTCCCTTCAGCTCCCTATCTATCCTTCTTTCCTTCTTATTTCCAGGAGCTTTGTTTTCATTTCCTTTCCTTCCCACCTTCTTCCCCTTCCCATTTGAACTTTTTCTTCCTTTTTCACAATATTTATTATACATTTTTGTCCTCATACACTTTCAGTTTGTCGTACCAGAGAAGCAATGAAGTGTTTACCTGTGTGTATGATTTATTTCACTTAGTGTGGATGCCAGGTGCATCCATTTAGCTATAAATGTCTCAGATTTATTCTCCTTTATGGCTGAGTGGTACTCCATTATATAAACAAAGCTTTATCAATTCATTGTTTGATGGGCATTTGGGCTACTTCCAGGATTTAGCTATTATAAGTTGTGCTGCTGTGAAAGGGAATGTGCATCATGCATCACTGCGGTATGATGCATTTGGTCCCTTTGGTAAGATACCAAGAAGGAGGATAACTGGGTCTACAGTTCCATCAACAGTACAGAACAGTTCCTTTTCCTCCACAGCCTTGCCAGTATTTATTAGTTGATTTCCTGATAGCACACATTCTTTCTGGAATACGATGGAATTTCAATGTTGTATTCATCTGCATCTCTTGAATGACTAGTGATGTTGAACATTTTTTCATATATTTATTTGCTGCTTCTACCTCATCTAAGAAATTTCCATTCATTTCAGATACCATTTTTGGATTGAATCTTTCAATTTGGGAGACTGATGTTTTTCAATTCTTTATTCAGTATATGCCCTTGGCTTAGGGACTATGACTAAAATTTTTCCCACACTATGGGTTGTTTCTTTACTCTGCTGATTTCTTTTGCTGTGTAAAGCTTTTTAATAAGATAAGATCCCAATTTTTGATTCTTTGTAACATTTCTTCTGCAGTTAGGGTTTTGTTTGTAAAGTCTTTGCTTACACTAAGGTCTTCAAGAGTTTTGGCTATCTGTCTTCCAGAAGATTTAAGGTTTCTCTTTTAATAATTGTACCTTTGATACATTTTGCATGGTGAGAGACAGATGTCTGGTTTTATTATTCAGCATGTGGAAAGTCAGATTATTTAGCACCATTTATTAAAGAGGTTGTCCTTCTTTTTGTGAAGGTGTGTTACCCTGTTGTGGAAAGTAAGGTGGCTCTGTGTGTTTGAGGGTTTTTTTTATATATATACTTTATTCTGTTTTTCTTACCCTCAGGTCTGTTTTTTGGCCAGTACCATGTGTTTTTGTTTGTTTTTATCACTGTAGCTTTATAGTATAATTTCAAGTCAGGGATTGTGATATCTCCTGCCTTGCCTTTGTTGCCTAGAATTTTTTTTTTTTTTTGCTATTTTAGGCTTTTTTACTTCCAAATAAATATTTTTCTCTCATTCTATGAGTTATGCTATTACTATTTTGATTGAGATTGCATTAAATCTGTATAATAATTTTAAGAGTATGGCCATTTTTCTTGTGCTGGTCCTTTTTATCCATGAACAAAATATATCTTTCTATAAGAGATTAGAAAACAGAATGCACTGAATCAGATTATATATCATGACCAAGTAGAATTCATCCCAAGGATGCAGGGATGGTTCAATACATGCAAATCAATAATTATAATATATCATATTAAAAAAGAAAGAACAAAAATCACCTATCATATAAATATATGTATAAAAAGAATTTGACAGAGTCCAACACTCATGATAAAAATCCCACAGAAAATGAGAGTAGATGGCCTTTATCTCAGTGTGATGAAAGCCATCTATGACAAATCAAAACCAACATCATACTAACCTGTCAGAAACTGAAATCTTTCATATTTATCAAGAGCAAGATAAATATGTTCACTATCACCACTCCAATGGAAACATTGACCAGAGCAATTAAACATGATAAAGAAATGAAAGAAATAAAGATAGGTAAATTAGAAATTAACCTATTAATATTTTCAGATAATATGATACCTTATGTAGAAGATCCCCAAAACTCCACCAAAAGACTCCTGGACTTCTTCTCCACCAAAAGACTCAATAATGAAGTCATGCAGGCTTATACAAACTCAAAAATAAATAGCATCTTTTTACACCATTAAGAAACTTACTGAAACAAAAATTAGAGAAACTAACTCTTGAACAATAGCATAAAAAATGAAGTACTTAGGAATCAATCTAACAAAGAAGATCAAAGATCTTTACACTGAAAACCTCAACTCTGAAAATTATCAAAGAGAATATCAGAAAATGGAAAGATACATGAATTATTTTCTAAATGAGTAAAACATGAACAATAGCCTTGTCTTACATAGTATTCAAGTTTTGCTTATACTATCTGTACTCTTAAACTTTCAATTTCCAAATAAAAAATTAAATTATTAAATATATGACTTTTTGGCTGGAGATTTAGCTCAGTGGCACTGTACCTGCCTTGTAAGCACAAAGTCCTGAGTTCAATCCTGAGTACTGAAAAAATATATATATATTTACTTTTTAAACTATAAAATGGGCTAATTATTATTTTTAAATAAACATTTAAAATTTGAATAGGATAAATATTAGTAGACTTAATCCACATAAACAGTAGCTCTTTGGGATTCTTGATAACTGCGAAGAGTACAGGGAGTTCCACAACTCCTAGAGGTTAAACACCAATGGAATGCACTCAGTGGGTGGCTATCTCCATGCTTTAAGTCCATTTTATGACATTCGTGAGAATTTATATGGTAGATGCCACTTACAAATATTGAAATCTAAGAAACCACGTAAGCTTTTAGTTTTCCCATATGTAAAATGGTAATAATAACGCTGTCTATCTTGGAGGATCATTGAACATCTTAAATTATATATTCTATGTAAAGATCCCCAATTAATGACCACTCAATAGTGTTATTCTCAGGGGTAATGTAAGTTCTATTCTTGTCTTTCTCACAGTTACTTTATGTTTGGTAAATGATTTTGGTTATAACTATGTGCCCATGTTCCATCACAAGGAAACAAAAGAAGAATATCAAGATCACTCTTAAAATACGAATTTGTACTGGTTCACATTCCTTAAAGAAATAGTTAGAAAAACACAAAAGTGAAAATGAGTCAGCAACCAAGGATGTTAGAGTGTTAGGAAGAGCATCATGCACATGGGAAGTCAAAACAACAAATACTTGGGGGAGTGGTTGATGTAATAGGTCCTGAGCAGGAAACACTTCCCTCTCAGTGGTAAACTAAAATTTCCTTATTTATTCCTGGACCCGTTGGTATTGCAATTTCCAGATATTCATCCTATGTTCTACATGAATATGTATATGTTGGAATATTTAAGTTTCTGTAACAACATTTGCTTATAGTAAAGAGAAAGAAATAATAGTGCAGGAGTGCCACTTTCACTGTTTCCTGCAGCCCAAGTATAAATTCAGTCCTATCCAACACCTTACTCAAGCCAATAAAAAATAAAATTAGATCATTTAATTATGTGGTCTTCACCTTAATCCACCTTGAAATAACCACTGTTTGTTTGTTTGTTTGTTTGTTTAAAGTCAAAAGCTGAGAAAGAGCACAGGCTTTATATCATTTTGGTATGCTGTTTTGTGTTATTATTTTATGCTTTATAGTAATTTCTCTTTTTTTAAACAGATCATCAGAAATTGGAAAGGGAAGCTAGAATCTGCCGTCTTTTAAAACACCCCAATATCGGTGAGAAAACGTTTTCATTGCATGTTAAGTGTTAATTCAATATGTTATATACTGTATTGTTCCATAATAAAATATTAATTTTGATAAGTAACATATTTACAAGTATTAACAAACAGTTTCCAACCTTTTGGCCTTGCTTACATTTGATTCTTCACTTTTTAAAATAGATTTGTTGTTTGTCTTTGATGAATTTATTTTTATGTAATCTCAAGCCAGAATGGAAAATACTTTTGCCATAAATATATCTTAATTTATGGAAATTGAAAAATTATATTGAACCAATAGTGTTATATTTCCTGTTGTGCTGAAAGTTGACTGTGTATCATGTAGTAGAAGGTGAAAGATCAAATAAATTAAAATCAGATAATTTGTGGGTATATTAGTTTCAATCTACATATTTGAAGTCTGGTGCATTACCTAATTCATTGTCCTATGGTCTCATGTGAAATAAAAATGATAATCTTTTATCTAATTTATAGGAAAATTGCAAAAATAAAAATAAAACTAGTATAGAAATTACTGAAAAGACGTGTAGGTACATTGTTCAAGAAGTACTAATTCTACATATTCTAACATTTTTAAAAGAACATATGGTCATAGGTGAATAGTATTTATGTGTAATTGAGTTATGGAGAGACAGAAGTAGTGCTATTAATTTACTCAGATGAATTATTTTTCATTAATCCTGTAAAAAGTTTACCTTATATTCATCAATTTTTTCTACTAATTAGTAAAATGATTTTATAATTGTAATCCCTCATGGATTCCTCAGTCTTACTGTCAATGAAAATATTTCTGATCCAGAAGTAGTGGGAAAGAGGCAACAATGCTCTAGAAATTGCAAAATCAGAAGCATTACATGCTGTCAGCTGTTGAAAGGAAATTTTTGGTTTAGGGAGAAAACAAAACTGAAATGTAAACCTACCCACAAGTATTTTACACTGACCCAAGTCTATGGTATTTCTGGGTTTGTTACCAAGTAGACTCCTTGATCAAATGCCTTGAAGATGATAGTCTTCTCCCTGTATACCTGTCTCTGCCCTAGTTTCTTTTCCATGTAAAGACCCAAGTCATGCTGCATTCAAGTTTGTACTAATGACCTAATTTTAACTTAATTATCCGTTTAAATGCTGTGCCTGCAGTTATAGTCACAATTCTGAGGAACTAGAGGTAGAACTTTGGGGCACTTAAGCTGGGTTTTCAGCTTGATTGGCTGTGAGTCACCTCAGGCATGGCTAATGCACACTGTGAGTGTGCCTGCCAGGCCGTGGAGGCAGGGCCTGGTGCTACATGTGGTCCCTAACCCCTTCCTGTTGGGAAGCTGTTCCTCTGCTCTGCTTCCCAGGTGCCATGAGCTGAGCACTATTGCTTCACCATACTCTTCTGACAGGAGGCTTTTTTGCCTTGGAGCTAATCAGAATGGTCTGAAACCTCTGAAATCTTGAGCCAAAATAAACCTCTTCCTCTTCAGTTGTATTTGTCTGGTATTTGGGTCCATGAAAAGGAAAAGTTATAAATGCTGACTTCACTGCACAGATAGGGTGGGGGCACAGCATTGGCTGAATAAAAATTACACAGTATGACCTACCACACTTTGAAAAATAGAAGTTAAGACAAAATTAAATTTTTGTTTAGTGAAATTGCTTTTCCCATGCACAAGGGTTGTTCCTTGTTTGCTTTGTTTCTAGCAAGAGCTTTCTTTGAAACATAATTGTATAATGAAGCTAGCTTCTTCCATTCCCCTAGGAGTTTCGAGTCAAATATTCTCAACACTCGCTGCTAGACAAGAACTATTTTCATTTTGAATCCACAGGAGGAAAAACCTTATCTTAAAAAGGGAGAGTCATATGTGGGAATTTTTTCAGTTTTATGAGCTGTACAGAGTGAGCATGCTCTGACACAGTGTGTACTTTCTTCATGCATCCATAACAGTCAAATGCAACTTCCTGGTTATCTGATTTGAGTATTTTTCCATCCGTCTAGATTTCAGCAATACAAAAGGAATTAGGGACCAAGTCCTAACACCAAGTCCTTGAAACACAGTAAGACTCATTTTTAACCAGTAGAGAGATTTTTAGTGATTCTGTACCTCAAGCTGCATATATTATAGGTAAATATAGATCCAGTCTTAAAAGTCATAAGACAGAAAATGCACCTATATTATTCACTGACTCAGTGAATCACTGTCTGGGGTATAAAAGGAATAAGGTGGACCATATCCTTGCTCAGAGCCTGCACTGCTAGAGAGACAATAAACAAAATACAGAGTATTAGATGGCAATAAATTGAGGTTGGTGAGAATTATTTTTAATTTTATTCTAAATATTTTAATTGGTGAGTTTAATTGAGGGGTTTCCATATAATTTAAACTGACAATGTTTTGTTTACTCATAAAAAGAACAATTATTTAAAAATTACCACAGTAATTTAGAAATGGTAATTTTCCTAAAATAGTAAACAGCCACTATATGATATCATAAATGGGCCTGTGAGCTACTGCTGTGTGGAGATAAGTACTGTAGTGAGAAGAGTGCTGTGTTCCTACTGAGGGTGTCTTGCTGGTTAACAGTAGTTCCTGGGTCACTAGCACTTAACTGCTGAATCACACCACACAATGGACACAATGTTTCATCTTAATTCCCTGAAATGGATAATGTTAGAGCTCTGAAATAGAAAACCCTTACCCTCTTCTGCTTTTCCTCAATTTTATTATTTGCTGTTATTTTATCATTCCTCTATTTTATTGTTCAAGGTTTGTTAGGTTTTAAAACTTCAAGGACGTATTTTTGGTGATTTTTCTCCTGTGAAAATTTGCTTATTTCATTTTTATGTAGCTGTCATAGATAGGCATAGATTTAATAATCTTAAGAACTTACAGCAGGTAAATGGTTTCTCTCAAGAAGCAAATTTTTAAACTGAAAAAAGTATAAATTTATTAAACTGCTTTTTTCAATGCTATTTTTAATATTTTTCTTATTTTAAAAGTAATGTACAGACTTAATGGACAATTTGGAAAATACATCACGAAGTATAGAGAAGAAAACAGAGTTTAACAGTTTGTAACATTTATTTTTGACCTTTTTATCTTTTTATAATAAGCTTGATTGACACAGATTTGCTTATTTTCAGCATTATCCTGTGTACATTTTCTTGTCTATTCATATAGATTGTGAAAATGGTCTCATTTAACAAATTATCTTGTGAGTGAGCAATTCCCAAGCCAAGTTTGGGCTGTACATAGTGATAATGAAGCAGTGATCAAGATTTAGTATTTCTCTTCCAAGTGCTTCTACTTGTATAAACAAGTAAGCATCATAATAATTATGTGACTAATTCTATACAGATAATTGAAGTAGGAAAATTTGATGCAGACCAAGTGACTACTGTCAATAAGAAACAAAGCCAGATATGAGGTAAAATGATAAAAATAAATTTTATTCAGAACTCTTGCAATAGGAGAACAGAGATACATTCTAGATATACAGAGGTCTTAGGCATCAAGATGAGAAACTTGAACAGTTATTAGAGGTAAGCATTGATTTACATAAAGGATGGTACACTTTGACTCATTAGGAATATCTAATGTCTATGAAGGCAGAGCCCAAGGATGAGGCCTGGTAAAAAAGAAAATTATCTAAAGTTTACTTACCACAAAGTGGTCAGGAAAGATGTGATTATAAAGATTACCTTAAAACTAATCTCTTATCAAAGGTAGAAGCCATCGTGGAAAAGCTCATAGAGAAAGTATTTCCAGCAGAGAGAAATTCCTTGTTGGGAAACATGGGGGCCCAGTGGATTCCTGTCCTGTCACACAGGCTCTTATGATCCAGGACAGGGACTTTTAGTCTCTTTTTGAGTATAATTAAAAACCAATGGAAGTTATTTAAGCAAGGATATTTCCCAATCTGATTGGCCCTGTCTGCTTTGTGTATGGTGAATTGTGGACAGCATCAAGCATAATGTGTTGAATTATTATCATTAAAGAAAATCTTCCAGATATTGAAAGTAAAATGTTTGAGATCAGAGCTACATTGTTGTCAAAATTATTTTCTATATGGAATGTTTTTAGCTCTTGCTATTTTTTATAAGCATTGTTTTGAAGAAATTTATTCAAACCTTTAGTGAAACCCAAATAACTAAAAAACAGAGTAACTGAAAACAGGAAATATACTCATTTAGTCCAACTGTATGAATCTGGAAAGAATTGAGTCAGAAAAAGAAAAGAGAAAATAACAAGACTTTTCATCTGTGTCACCTGATGTCACAAGTAAGTGCTACTTGAGACAGCCATGCTGTTAGCAAGATGAAAAATTCAGTGGTGGAGCTATCCTGCTCTCTGAAGATTTTTATTTACATTATGGGTAGAGTATGTAAAGACAAAAACAGCTGTTTCAAAGTCCAAAGAAACATTTATTTTTACAGATCAGCACTATGTTTGAAACGTAAGGCCTTGCTGATGTGGCTCTGTGAACTTCAATAGCTAGGGAGCCCAAGAATGGAACATGTGGCCATTTCAGCGGAGTTTCCAGAACTGCAAGCCAGTGAATTAACCTCCTTGAGATCATGCGATAGCACAGAGTTTCCCTCTTTCTTCCTGCTCTCTTAGATACTACCTGCACATGCACTTTCTCTTACACATTTGTATGACGAAACAGAAGGCCACATAGTAGTAAAAATCTGTAGACGCTGGTCCCCAGTTTATTCTGTTTCCAACTCTAGTCTGCTCCATTAATTCCTCTCTGTTCTTTCTGACTATTAAGTTCCAGTTCTTCCTTTTAGAAAGCAGAGAAATGTTTACCTTTTCATTTCTATTTGAAAATCACAAGAGATCATCAGATAAGGTGTCTTACTTAGGTGAGAAATTAATATACTTTAGAAGATAACTAAATTCAATAAACAGCTGAATGAATTATAAGGGGGCACTATTCTCTAAATAGTAACCAGATGTCCTTTTCTTAATGCTCAGTATTTTCTTCCCTATAGGTGTAGCACTGAGAGAAGACCAGGTTTCAGAAAATGTTATGTATCATCTGTATATTCCATGTGATAAGTGTGTTATTTATTGTGTATGTTTTTATTATATAATTATAATATAGTGTATATTAAAGAAAATAAAAGTCACAATATTACAGTAACACAGTTCATGAATTATTTAGTACAAACTATTTTTTTATTACTTGAAAAAACTAAAATTTCCTGAATCTATCTGTATGACTTGTCCAGAAACCTAAATCTTTAGTAAGATTGCCAGTTCTATATTCTTGAGTTCTGTACAAAGAGATATAAAAACTAACTTGAAGAAGATGCTGGTGTGTTATTTCCTTTCAAAGGAGAACTTGGAGGTTATGCTTTTATCACTTCCTGTTACATAAGATAGGCATTGAGTTAAAAGGTTCTAACACTGATATAATTCTAAGAAGGAAATGTTGTGTTTCAGAAGTTGCTCTGCCCATGTAAACTTTATTATTTGTCACAAGCTGTCTGGGGAACATCCTGTGAACTGGTGATAAAGAAACTCAGGAGTTCTGCATAAGGAGCTCTGCAGAAGTTCTGCTTAATTGGTTGTCCCAGAAAACTGCTAAATGGCTACATTTTCCCCTACAGTAGCTAGTAATTCATCTGCTAAAGATAATAATATTAGTCATTTATAAGTGAAAATTAAAAGAAGTCTTTTCTGTGGTGTCAGAAGTTCAACAACATTCCAAGAAACTTGCAGGTTTATATAATAATCTCTCCCTTTATTGTTAATTATACTAACATTTACAAAAGCTTGTAATTACCTAAGAACTAACAATTTCTATCTTTACTAAACTACTTTCTCTGGTGATTCTCCAGCAGATAAAAGGTAATTTAACACATTTCTATATGAAAGCAAAGTATTCATATGTTCATTTTTACTTCATTAATCAAATAAAACTGCAAGCTTGGAGAAGTTGCACAGTTTATCCAAGGGTGAGAGGTGGTGGAATTGGAATTCTAATCTTGTGTTCTGTAATCACAACCAGAGCTCTTAAATACCACTCATACCTATTTATCTTGATTATTTGGTGAAGAGGCTAAATCACTTCCTAGAATATAGTACTATCTGCAGAATTGATTATCCCATTTTAACAAGTAAGAACTGCACAGAGATATTTTTCTCCTGCAAATACACATTTTCTAAAATTCTCATTAGCTAATCCTTTCTGTTTTTCTTTTGTTTTTTATGACAATGGTGTTGTACCTTTATAATTCTCATTGGAAGTTTAATTTGTCATCTTTTTAATTTGGCAATTTAAATGGAACTTTTACATGAATAAACAAATCATATATTTGTGATAATATTCTAGATCTTTTCCATTAATGAATGTGGATCTAAGTCTACCATAACTAATTTATCAGTTAAGTATTTTTCCACTGTGTTATATTAGAAATTCTTGGAGCCAGGGATTTAGCTCAGTGGTTCTGTCTCCTGTCTTGCAAATGTAAGGACCTGGGTTCAATCCCCGGTAACCACATACAATACTGAGCATGGAGACTCACGCCCAGCAGCAGTCAGTACCACATACAACAGTGCCGGGCGTGGTGGCTCATGCCTGTAATCCCAGCACTCGGGAGGCAGAGGTAGTAGGATTGGTGTGATGTGAGTTTGAGGCTGAGCTCAGGGGCAGCCTGAACTACAAAGCAGGACCCTGTCTCAAAAAAAAAAAAAAAAAAAAAAAAAAAAAAAAAATCTTGGATTTGTGAATGAGATTCCAGAGACAATGGTCTTCTTATATTACAAATGGATAATCCTCATTTAGACTTACTGGATAATAAACTCTGATCTCTTAATGAGTAATACTTACTTTAGTATTTCTCCTGATTTTTTTCTAGACATTTTTTATTTGTATTTTGCTCTGTTTTCAGTGCATTCAGGGTAGAATTTCATGAAAATATGTTAGAAGATTAATGATGATTTCTGGTGCTGAGACTTACTCCCTAACTGAAACTCAAAAGGAAAATAATCTCAGACATTTTCAATATCTATTTGTGTGTTTATTTTAGTAGATTTGAGTTTTAGAGAATTCATCTTCTCTCCACTATGGAGAATTAGAATAACACATGTCACAAAAATGTCTAGAAAGATTTCTTATTTTAACAAAGATGTCAAGCCTTAGGAAGTGGTAGATCTGTAGTTCAAGCCTGTATATTTTGGCCTCATGACTTTTTAACAGTGCTCTACATTGCTCATACATGCTATATTATTCTGGCTTAGTCACACTGCTCTTTCATAAACACAGAAAATAAACTGAAAGTGTAATGGAAGATTGAGTAATATAATAATAGTCCACGATCCTTGCTTAGAAATATTACATAATTTTACTAATTACCCTTAGTCTTTGTATCAGAAGGAAATATTCACATGAGATTATTATTCAATTATGATAAATGATGATATTATAAACTAATTATATTTATTAGTGCCTAGTATCTTATTGGAAGTTATGTCCTGATATTAAGTAATCACTCTGTGGGACAATGTTTTAGATAAATATTAAGAATAAAAAAAATTCTATAACCTACAAGTTATTGACCAAAGGTTTTTATGAGCACACTATTTTGAAGTATAGGATACCTCATCTTTTGTCTATTGGGAAAAGGAATGACTGTATTGAATTATATTTTTAAATATTTTAAAATGTTTATAAAGTTTTTAAAATTGAGTTTCTTGGTATGTTTTAAATATACATATCACACCATTGAAAGTTTGTACTTGTACATGATATAATGTCCTATTTTTTCCCATTCCCTGCCCTGCTCTTCCTCCAGCTTTGTGTCCATTTTTTTCCTTTTTACTATCAATTTTTTTTCTTTTCCTTCTTTGCCATCTCCAAGATCACTTTTCTCTTTGAAGATTTTCTTCCTATTTCTTGTACATTTTGGGCCTCATTTACATTTGTAGTTTTTCACACTAGTGAAACACTGTATTTTCATGTGTGTCCTAATTATTTCACTTGAGTATGACATCAATCTGAGTTCATTTAGCTATAAATGTGTCTAATTTATCATTCTTAGTATGACTCCATTTTATTTAACTAACACACACACACACACACACACACACACACACACACACACACACACACACACACACACATCTTTAACCAGTCTCCAGTGGATGAGCATTTAGACTATTTCCAAGATTTAACTGTTATAAATTGTGATGTTGTAAACATGGGTGCATATATGTCCCTGTGGTATGGTGCGTGCTTTTAATTCTTTCATGAATATACCCAGGAGGGAAATAGCAGGGTCAAACCGAACCTGTTATCCTGGTTTTTGAGGAATCTGTACATTGATTTTCATAGTGATTGCACCAGTCTACATTCCCACAAACAGTAGAGAAATGTTCCTTTCTTCTGTAGACCCCTAGCAGTTGTTATTGGTTGATTTCTTGATAGCAGCATCTTTTTCTGGAATAAGATGGAATCTTAATGTTGATTTCATCTGTATCTCTTGAATGACCAGTAGTGTTGAACATTTCTTGATAAGTTTCTTTGCTGCTTTTACTTCTTCATCTGAAAAATATTCATTCACTTCAGATGCCCATTTTTGAATTGAGTCCTTTAATTTTGGAGTCGGCTTTTTAAAGTTCTTTATATATTATAGATGGTAGACCTTTGTCTGAGGAGCAGCTGGTAAAATTTTTTTTCCCATATTGTAGGGTTTTTTTTGTTCTATTGGTAGTTTCTTTTGCTGTGCAGAAGTTTTTGTTTTTGTTTTTTTATCTTTATTGGTACATATGAATACACATCATCGCGTTCAACATTGAGTGTTTGTACCAGAATATGACATGACTTGATTCTCATTTTTTCCCTTTCCCCCCCTGCAACCACCCACTCCCTGTATACATAATTTTTTGTTTCCTTTTTTCTTTATTATTATGTGCAGAAGTTTGTTTTTGTTTTTGTTTTTGTTTATTTTTAGGTTTTTTGAAACAGGGTCTCACTTTTGTGGTTCAGGCTGGCCCTGAGCTTAGCCTCAAACTCACATCACAGCAATCCTCCTGCCTCTGCCTCCCGAGTGCTGGGATTACAGGCGTGAGCCACCACCCCCGGCACGGTGGTATGTGGTACTGGTTGCTGCTGGGGTGTGTCTCCATGCCCAGTATAGGTATGTGGTTACCGGGGAATCGAACCCGGGTCCTTGCGCTTGCAAGACAGGCACCAGAACCACTGAGCTAACTCCCTGGCCCATGCAGAAGTTTTTTAATAAGATGAGATTCCAATTGTTGCTTCATTCTGTTAGTTCCCTTGTTACTGAGGTTTTGTTTATAAAATTTTCCCCTGTACTAGTATGTCCAAGAATTCTACCTAACCTATCTTTCAGCATGGTCAGTTTTTCTAGTTTAATTTTTAGATCTTCCATTTCTGTTATTTGTCTGTTATTCATGTACAAGAAAGCTATCAATTTTTGAGAGTTGACCCTGTATCCAGCTAAAGTACTGAATCTTGCAGTTGTCTAACAGTCTTCTGTTGAAGTGTTTGGTGTCTTCTATATAGAGTACCATGTCATCAGCAAATAATGACAGTTCAATCTCTTCTTTTTCTGTCTTTACACCTTTTATTTCTTCCTCTTTTGTAATTACTATGCCTAATGTTTCCAGAACTATTTTGACCATTAGTCATGACAGTGGACACCTTTGTTTTTTTCTGATATTAATATGAAAGATTTCACTTTTTGATCATTTATTATGATGTTGGCTATTGGTTTGTCATATATGACTAAGTTGAGATAGAAAGCATCAATTCCAAATGTTTGTAGTATTTCAGTCATGAATGTGAATTGAATTTTGTTGAATATTTCTTGCTCATTGTTAGATGATTATTGGTTTTTGTCCTTGAGTTTGTTAATATAGCATGTTACATTTATTGAATTACATATATTGGACCATCCTTGCTTCCCTGGGATGAATCCAACTTGGTCAGGATATATAATTTTCTTGGTGATCCTCTGCATTCCTTTTGCCAGGATCTTACTGAAGATTTTGGGATATATGTTTACTAGGGAGATTGGCCTTTAGTTCTCTTTTTAGGTTGGGTCTTTGCCTACTTTTTGAATTAAGATAATGATTGCTTCTAGGAATGAATTTGGAAGTATTGCTTTCTTTTCAGTTTTATTTGAGAGTTTGAGAAGTAGTGGCATTAACTATTTCCTAAATTTCTTGTAGAATTTAGCAGTGAAGCCATCAGGACTTCGGCTTTTCTTTGTTTAAATACGTTTTCAATTTCAGTGATTGATACTGGGGTATTTAGAACTATTATATCTTTGTTCAACTCTGGTAATTCATATATTGGAATGTCTAGAAATCTGTCCATTTCTTCTATGTTTTCCGTCTGTTGGAGTATAGGCTGTCAGTGTAGGCATTGATTATCCTCTGAAATTCTGTTGGATCTGTTGTGATTTCACCCTTTTCATTACTAATTGTATGGATTTGAGCCTTTTCTTCCCTTTTTTTCTTTCATAAGATTGGCTA
>PVIR01012245.1:14710-45272 GCA_004026965.1 Petromus typicus
TTTTTTTTTTTTTTTTTTTTTTTTTTTTTTTTTTTTTTTTTTTTTGTAGTGTTCTCTTAGTCTCCATTGCATTGATTTCTCTTCTGATCCTTATAATTTCCTCCCTGGTATGAGCTTTGGATTTGTCTAACTCTTCTTTTTCTAGAAGCTTGAGGTTCAGCATTAGGTTGTTTACTTAATCTCACTGTTTTCCTAGTATGGGCATTCATGGCTATCAGTTTCCCTCGTAGAACTAATTTCATTTTATCTCATGCATTTTTTTAAATCAGTGTCTTGCTTTGTAGCTCAAGCTGACCCTGAGCTCACTATGTAGCCCTAGCAAACCTCAAACTCAAAGCAATCCTCCTGCCTCTGCTCCCCAGTGCTGGGATTGCAGGCATGAGGTGTGAGTCACAACACCTAGCATTATTGTGGTTACAGGTATTAAACTTGGGACTTGTGCTTGCAAGGTAGGGGCCAGAACCACTGAGCTAACTCCCTGACCCTCATATGCATTTTGTATGTTGTGTACTGGCATTATCATTTATACTTAATCATATATTTAACTATCAGTTTTTTCTTATATTCAGGTGAATTTTTGATCATCATTTATTAAAAAAACTGTGGTTTAATCTAATCTATTTCTCATTAAAACAAAAATTTCTAATTGGTGGGCTGGGGATTTAGCTCAGTGGTTCTGGTGCCCACTTTGCAAGTCCAAGGGCCTGGGTTCAGTCCCCAGTAACCACATACAACAATGCTGAGTATGGTGACTAATGCCCACCAGCAATCAGTACCACATACCACAGTGCTAGGCGTGGTGGCTCACACCTATAATCCCAGCATTTGGGAGGCAGAGGCAGGAGGATTGCAGTGAGTTTGAAGCTTCCCTGAGCTACATAGAGAGCTCATGGCCCACTTGAACTACAAAATGAGACCCTGTCTTAATAAATAAATAAATAAATAAATAAATAAATCTAATTGATGAAACTTACATTTTCATTAGCTCTAAAAATATTTCCTAAAAACTTTTCACCAGTATAGTAATGAATTATATTGAGTTAATATTTTTTTGCCATCTGTTATTTTTTTAACTGTTTAGATAGCCATTAAATGCATTTCCTCCCTAAAAATCAAAAGCTGCCAAAATTGTAAGACATCAAGTTGGGTTCTCAAAGTATCTTTTAAGCAAGCAAGATACTGAGTGAAGGATCTCCCCTGCATATGAGTTAACATTTGTAGGTTAAACTTTCTAACACAGTATAGTTCACTTTCTACTGGTTCCTCATGTT
The DNA here is from genome assembly GCA_004026965.1 of Petromus typicus. Taxonomy (NCBI): domain Eukaryota; kingdom Metazoa; phylum Chordata; class Mammalia; order Rodentia; family Petromuridae; genus Petromus; species Petromus typicus. Next base: position 15,982 of record PVIR01012245.1, read on the forward strand.
TTCCCTAAATTTTCTCTGATGTCAGTCATTCATTTTCTCTTTCTTTCTTTCTTTCCTTCTTTCCTTCTCTTTCTCTTCCTCTTCCTCCTCCTCCTCCTCCTCTTCTCCTTCTTCTTCTTCTTCTTCTTCTTCTTCTTCTTCTTCTTCTTCTTCTTCTTCTTCTTCTTCTTCTTCTTTCTTCTTCTTCTTTTCTCCCTCTCTCTCTCTTTTTCTCTGTCTGTTTTTTGTTCCCTCCCTCTTTCCTTCTCTCTTTCTTCCATTGGAAATAAGTATAGTAATTCTTAAAAAAACTAAAACTAGAAATTTCATTTGACCCAGCTATTCTTCTTCAAAAGATCTTCCTAAAAGAGTTAAAAGACACCTTACTATAGTGTGTTATTGTAAACATGGGTATATAGTAGCACAATTCATGGATATACTAACACAATTCATAATAGCTTGTCTTTTGCTGACTTATTTGCACATTTTCTGCCTGATTTTCATGTGGGACTAGAGAAAGTGTGAATGTGTGCATTTGAGTTATCTATATATGACAGAATAAAAGTGTCTAAAGCCACCTAGCAATATGAACTTCATAAGGTGCCATACAATGCTAAGAAATATTTACTTCTAAAAGTAATGAAGGTTTTTTAAAAGCGGTGATTACACAAATTTTTATCTGCTTAAAAAGAAGTTGTATTTGGAAGCAAAATATTTGGAGGCATACAAGAAAAGTAAACTGATTAGATTTATCAGTTTTAGATAGGGTTCCCTCAGTTTGCACTAACTCCAAGAACAGTACCAAGAGTGTGCATTTTATTTTGGTTTTGCTTTTGAGTTTTCTGTATTGCTCAGGCTGGTCTCCTCAGCAGCTTGGACTCCCATCATCAGTAGCTGGAATTATAGCTGATACGCCAAGCTGTGAGTTTTACTAGTAAATGTAATTTTATTCGATCTATAATGAAGTTACTATTTTGAAAATCACCTTTTTCTTCTGCTGCTTGACTTCACTTAAACAGTTTGTCACTGAAGGCTGGCATTACAAGTACATATTCAAGATTATTTGACAGGAACTTTCCAAGAGAAGAGCTATGATGAAATATGGTTTCAAATGTCATTCTCATATGTGTCAATTATTTGAGTGACCTTTTATTTTGATATCCCTTATATAACTCTGCATTTCAGAATTAAGTTATATCTCCTTGGGACTCTATAAGAATAAAATATGTACAAGAAAAAAGAGACAAGGGCCTTTTCTTCTCTTTTCAAGAAAAGCAGAGAAAATGTTGATTTAAGGTATTGGTTTTCAATGTGGGGAGTTGCCCTCTCCTGTCTTTTCCTCCCTGGAACATTTGGCAGTATATGGAGACATTTGTTATTGTCACAATTGGGGGTGCCCTTCTGGTGTCTTTTGGGGAAAGTCTGGAAATGTTACTAAGCATATGACATTTGTGAATCATGTTTCAAAGAAGCCATATTCTAAGGATGAGAAACCCTGATTTAAGTTGGAGACACTCTATATCTTACATGGTAACTTTATATTAAAATAGTCTGTCTCCTTAAAATAATATGCAAGTCTAGTGAAGAAAATAAGCTGTTTTGAAACAAGTCATAAGTGTCTAATTAAACTAAAGCCTAGATTTTGCACCCTAAAAAGTCAAAGGAGGAAAGGTTAGTTCTCTCATACTCTAATTCCAATCATCTGGCTGCTGAAAGTCTAACCATGTGTCTCCTCTGTTCAGAAAGTTACCAGTGGTTTTCCATTGCACTTAGAACTACCAGAGTCCTCCCAAGGCAGGAAAGGCTTATATAGTGAACCCCTTCCCCTCTTTCCCTTACCTTCCTAATCTGCTCTTAGCTGACTCCTTTCTTTTATTAGTTGCAGCCCCTCCAGGATCCCTATTAGTTGTAGCCCACTTCCTGGTGTCCTGCCACTGCTACTTTCCAAGGTCACCAATAATCCCCCAGTGGAAAGGCTTCAGTTCAACCCTCCCCATCAGGAGGGGAGGCTTCCCCTGACACCATGGTGTGAGAGAGAGCATCCCTCCCCAGCCCACCTCAGCACTACCTGTTACCCAGCTTTGCTTCCTTTCATGCTCATTTGTCATACTGTTACATAGTGATTTGTTGATTTGATTATTTTCTTCCTATTAGCATAGGCAGAGAATTTGCTTGTGTACTTCCATACCTCAAAAAGAGGGTAGAATGGAATCAGTGCTTCATACATTATCTTGTAGGGATTAGACAGTTGTATATTTAATTTTATTAACAAATAGGTATTTTTAATTTTATTAAACTCAATTTTAGCTAACTGGAAAAGAAATAAATACTTCTTATTAGTACAGTTATAAGAAGGCATACATATTTTGATTCATGACATTCTGTTTTATTCAAGAACAAGATTATCTTTAGATGTTTGGTTTTCTTCTAGTTAAAATAAATTACCAGTAACCCTGAGTGATCCTGCTTGATCAAAAGCAGAAAGCAAGAGCATAAAAACAAGGCTTCTGTCTGAAGAGTACGTCAGGCTTCTGAAGCCAGTGTGTCTCCTTCACTGTTTGGCCTTCCCAAGTGCCTGCTTATCTCTTCCTCTGAAGTTCCCACCACACTGTCTGGAATCTTGGCCAAGACCATCTTGGTGATTTTTGACAGCTCTGGAGAATCTGAGTCATCTTTATCAGTATCGTCAGGGACTCTCTCCTCTCATCTGGGAGACATCTAGAACTATGTTCTCACTTTGTAGGATAGTATTTCAGCAATGCTTCAGAAAGCAGAACTGTACTGTCAATAGAATTCATGGATTTTTTTGCCATGATACCTACTCAGTCAAGGCTAGATGGCCTTCATTCTCTAACACACATCTCTACTTAGCCCTTCATTATACTACTCCCACTCTTCAGTGCAGATGAACTCACTGCTGTAGTCCAGAAAGAGAGAAAGGTAGCTGCCTCTCATTCCCACTTTGGTAACGGGCTTACCCTGATTTTTGTGATTGCTGGACAGGTGGTAGAGAGCCCTGCTTGAGAGCTGGGATAACACAGGCTTTTCTGGCTTTCCCTTTTGTCCCAATTGCCTGACTTTGTACCACTGTCATGTGAAAGTAGCCATAGATGTTTCATGAAGGAAGGAATGGCAGCATTCCAATTATACTGTATTTGTGGCCATGAAGTCTGAATTTCATTTCATTTTCACATGTCATAAAGTTTTATTTCTTGATTTGTCTCATCCATTTCAAAAATTTAAAGCTATATTCAGTTTATAGATGGAATAAAAAGTGGTAACTGGCCTTTGGGTCATAGTTTTCCACTCCCTGCTCTAGAGTCTATCATACTTTTTTCTTTCAGGGCTAATCAGATCTTGGAATTCGGCTGAACATTCCAACCCTTTGCTTCTTAGCTTTCTTTGTGCTACTTGGCATATTCTGAATCTCAGAAGGGAAAAGCTGAAGTAACTGGGTATAGCAGTGAGTTGTATTACTTTCCAGTTTGAATTCCTCTTGTTTTGGAAGATAGTGCCACATCGGTTCCAGTTTCTGGTTTATTGCTGCTCCCGACTCTTGGTCTAATTCTGATTCTGAGCTTTGTTCCAGTCTTGCTCTGATCCTCCAGTTGCCTGAGCTTTCAACTTGGGTGTAGATAGTTGCTGTCCATCTAGCTCATGGTACCTTGTCACACCTTGGTAACCTGTGGATTTTAGACATGGTCTAGAACTTATACTGGCCCCCTAAACACTTAACTTTGTTCTTTTTTCCATGGGAACTGATAAGCTGCTTCAGATTACCTTTGAAATTACATCCACATGCTACCTCTGGAATAATTTGGACCCTTGGCTTTTTCTTAAACTTTTATGATTTAGCCTGTGCATAATCTAGCTTAGTTTTGTTTTTATTTGGCAGATTTCCTGCCATTCATGCCAGAATCTAACAAAATGTTATTTTTTTCTGTTTATTCTGATTTGTTGCGATTTTTTAAAAAACCTACCCCTTCTCCAACTCTCTTCAGATACCCTTTATGAAGTTGAAGTTAGAATAGCTTCATTTGAAAGCTTGTCTTTCTTAATAACACAAACCCATTCTGACACATAGCTATAAGCTGAAATGATTTTGACGTAACAGAAAAACTCTCTTTCTCTCTGAGGGGACAGAATAAATCATAGTATTTTGATCTTTATTTGCATATATCTCACAAGATTTCTGTTATCTGTTGAATTTATTTTTTCTGGCAAAAATGACTTGAATTCAAAGTATGTCAAATACTCTGCCAAGTTTAATGAACAAGAAGCTGTGTGAGTAGTGCTGAAGAGTCTGACGATGCTTGAGGATGAAGGGTGGTACAAATCTGAACATGTTGACTTTTACAGGTATAATGGAAATTTCCCCAAGAATGAGAAATAAGCAAACACATTGAGGCTCAGCCAACCCTAGCAGGTTCTCAGAACAGTTAGTGGAAGGGAAGGCTGATGGCTTTTACTGATAAGTGTGTAGACACTGATATGTGGAAATTGATTGCAAAAGGCTAGAAATGGAGAGCAGCAAATACTTTGTGTCATCCTTCTGTCAGAACTCTTTGGTCTCCAAAAACCATCCACATACTTTCAGACTTGTTCATACTGCTGGTTACTGATACTGCTGTCTTGGCTCTTGTTGGAATTGCACTTCCAAAGATCTGGGCATTTCTTCTGTACACTGGAAGTTTGGTGTTGTGACCACCAACAGTTGGCCTCACAAAGAGCCCTGTTTGTCAACCGAAGCTATCACTATGGCTTCTGACTATCCATACTGGTGCTTCTGCCTTGCTGGACTTTTCTATCTTGTTTGCTTCATATCCTGAAAGAAAACAATCATCTCTTTATGTTGAAATGACACATTCTTGACATTTTTTTAAGAGGGTACAGACTGAAGAAATACAATGCAACTGATGTTCTGAGAAAGATTTTCACTTTGGCGAAGCTACTTATCTGGTACATTAATTTACTTCTAGTTCTTGTATTTTACTACAAAGATAATTTCTATTGTTCCCTTGTTAGATTTCTATTTTCAAATATATATTTTTTACTGTTCAGATGTTCTTTTTCTTGTTTTCCATTTTAAATTGTAGTGTCTTTTGCTGTACAAGTATATTTTAACCTGATCTTGGTGTTTATTTTGCAAACCAAGGAATGTAATGATCCCTAATGTGATCATTAGGTGATCATAAGGTGATATAGCCTAGCATGAATTATATCATGATATTAATGATATAATGTTAAAGAGATGTCAATAGCAAACTTATTGCCTCACTATGCTTCTACTGTTGTCAGAGGTGTTGGACCCATTTCATTTGGCAGATAGCATTCTTTTTTGAAATGTACCTTGAGAATAAATGGAATAGATCATATATTTTAATATTACATGTTGTTGAACTTGTTACATTAATGAATGACCTGGTAAATACAAGAGTCAGAAGGTTAGTGGCTGAGTTAAAAAATGATAAATGAGGAAATGAAATAATAAATTCCAACCAGTGCTATTTTAAAAAACTAATCTTACAATATTTATCAATCAACCAATGAAAAATATCTGAGAATATTGCTATGAATGTAGTCCCACTAAATACATGATTTTCACCAGAGCTTGGGAACATAGCCTATCATTCTGTCTGCAGTAATGAAATCCCTAATGTGCTATTAGACATGCTTCCTTGTAAGTACACAGTTTTATGTTGGTTAGGTTTGGTTCAGACAGGTTGTCCTGAAATCTACTTCTGATGATGCTTGCATGTGTGAAGAAGTGGCTGACACATAGAAGTGTGTGGAGGTTCCTGTAATGTATAGAGACACTCTCATTTGCTATAGCTCTGGAATGGAGTGGTTTGGGACTCTTTCCTCTATCCTTCCATTTTCCATGGAAGGATGATAGCTACTTTGGAATAAAATGCTTCTGTGGAGCCCAGCCTTAATGGAACTCCTAATAAATAGTCCATTATTCAGTGAAGCTTCAAAACTGAATTTGTTTCCTGATGTTTTTGGAAAGCAAACACCATGGAAAAAATAACATCAGGCTAAGGTGAATTTGGGGTCAAAGCCTTAATTCTGATGTTTTAATTTCCTTTGGTCCCTTTGCATTTCCTTAGCTTCACTGGGACTGGTTGGCCAGAGTGTTCTCTAGGAATCCTGTATTTATTTATTTTTGTCTATTACTTTTATAAACTTTATGCCAAAGATTCTAAGTGATTTAGATAGATTTTCAAAGACCACAAAAACCTTATTCTAGAGTTGATGCTAATTCTTTAAACCTTCTGGAAACCTTTGGGCCAAAGTTCCATTCAACTCCACAAAGTGCCAGACTCCCTGTGCTCTTTTTCATCCCCACTTCAGGTGTACAGAATGAAATCTGTCAGAAAGATCAGTAGCTTTTTAGATCATGATAACCTTAACTTATTATGTCTAAATACCTAATTATCTTACTTCTTGTTCCCAAATACACTACAGACCTTGATAGTAAGTCCGTATTTTTAAATTAAATACTGAGCATTTACTCTGTGTTCTCTACAGGGGAGGAACTAGAGTCTCAGATTAATGTAATTTGACTGAGTTTGCTGAGTTTATGAAGGGTGGAACCAGGATCCAGATATGTTTGTTTGACTCCAAAGTTCGAATTTCTCCTCTGTCCTTCTGATATTTATCTGCATAAAGCTGTGAGATTTCTCTGTTCAGCTGGGGTTTTGTTTGTTTGTTTGTTTGTTTTGTTTTGTTTTGTTTTGTTTAATTTCAGTTAAATACTTCAATGTGGCCAGTAGGGTTCCAGACATGTAAGGGGCTTGCTATATATGAGGCAAAGTAGAGCATTTACATTCACATGAAGACAGTTAACAACTCTCAGGAACATGTGAGTACCCAGAGCAGATAGAGGGAGAGGAGAGAGCGGTGTGCCAGATGCTTTCTGTAGGTGCTGAACAGGTCTAAGAAGATCTCCAAAAACAAGATTCAGGGAGGAAGAAACAAGGTTGTCCCCAGATCATGAATGTTGAGATGACTGTTGGTGGACCAGGCCAAATTGATTGTCCTTCTGCATGTGGGGAGTTATTAACACACTGTTAATAGTACAAGCAATTCCCTCAAATTCTTCACCCTGAGGATTTTAAAGAAAATCACCTGTTTTCATTTTAAGTTGCATTTGGTTTCCCAGCCTCTGTTCAGGCTTCTGTTAGTCATGAGACTGCTCTTGAGTGACCACTGACTCCTTATTTTGAAATACCATGGAACCTTCTAGGCTCAAGTCTTACTTGATATCACTCTTTTTCTGCACACGTGAGTCACTCCCAGTGGCACTGGTAGCACATGTTTCTTGCTGTATTTTCATCTCCAATATTTTCAGTCTCTTTCCTGAGCTTCTTTTCTTGGGCTTCCATTTTAAACCCACCCAGAGCATCTCATTAATATTGTAATTATTCTTTAATAAATGTTTAATTTTAACATTTCTTTCCAGATAAGTTCCTCATGAGCTGATTCAACATTTTCACTTGTGCATCCTGACTGATGATTAATAACACTGTATATAAAATGGTCCTTGTTTTCCTCTCCAGCCTTTCCTGGCCACTACCCAGGCTTGCTCCTTGTCTCATGTTCCCTGACTCGCTCTCCAGCCAGGCCTGAGCTACAGCTGCGTGTGTCCTGCTCTCATTCTCTTTTCCTGGCCAGTTTTTAATTTTATAGCAGGCTTCTAATTTAACCTCCTTGTGGCTTTTAAATCTGATCCTGAGTTTCAGGCCAGCTTCAGCTACAAATTGAAGTCAAGACCCTATTAACTACATAGCCAGATGTTTTCTTAAAACAAGCAAACAGACAACAAACAGATAAAAGCATAGTGTGTCTACCCTTTTCTGCCTTAAATTCCTCCCAGGGTTCCCTACTTCTTCAGACAAAATTCTAAAATCTTAATATTGCTAAATATATTCTCTTAATTGTTCTCTACTTTCCAACTGTACAGATGCCCCTTCCCAAAATATGCTGTTGTTTTTTCCCCCTCTATTCTCAGTGACTTTCTGCTTGTATTTTCCTGGTGGCACCACCCCTGTTCAGTCTGTCCATTGATCCTCACCTTTGTCTCAGCCCTCATCGCCCTCATACCTTTGTGCCCTGTCATTCTGCCTAGGTGTGGCAGTGTACACAGCTACCTGCTGCAGGAATGATTCAGGTGGTGCAGCTTCCTTCTCTAGTCTGCACACAGGTACTGGGCATGTTATAGGGGCTCTGCTACCCATTACCCATTCACTACCCTTATTCTCCCAAGATATTGGTGCCTTGGCCTAAGGAACTTTATCCTCATTTTACCTTTAGGGCCACCACAAACTGTGGCACAGTGATCATGCTTGTTCCTGTGCATTGCTTTAATAATGCATTGTACACTTTTATCTTTACTATCTTTTCTGATTCCCGATGAGCTATGTCATTAGTCATTCAGGTTTCTTCTTGACTCCCACAGTTCTGCTTCTGCATGTTTGTCTGTCTTTTCTCTTTTTTCTTTCTCCACACATACAAGGCTTTTGTCAGTTATCCAGACTCCTGCTTTTCTGTCCCATCTGCACAGTGCAGCTTGCTTTGTTCTTCTACATTTGAAAGCCATGAAAAATACACAGAATTCTTCAAGTTCACTACTGACTGCTCCACTCCGAATTGCAGCTTCTACTCGGAGGACTCAGACTCCAGAAGAGTGACTGGTGAGTCAGCCTCGGAAGCATATTAGGTCACAATGGATTCATAGCACCAGATTGGAACAGGGAAACTGGAAACCTTTGGTCCAGTAAGGATGGACAAGAACAGGACTGTCATTCTCTCTTACTGTTGGTACAAGAACCAGTGGAAGCCAGTTTAGAGACCTCAAACATTTGTGTACAGATTCAGGGTTTGTCTTTATTTCAAAGGCATTCAACTCTAGTTTGCTAAGGCCTCCTTTTAGACACTGTACAGTAGAGGCCTGGGAACCAACCTGAAAGCCAAAGAGGGAAGAAAAAAAGAAAGAAAGAAAGAAAGGATGCAGGTTTTTATAGCTTCTTGAAAAAAAAATCAGATTATATCTAACTTGATGGATATTTTATAGCAAATTGCACCCCAGTTTATATCACAATATATCTATAGATGACAGATTTCAAGGAAATTTCTTGAATAATTGGATTATTGTGTTCTTGTTGCTAAAATTGTTGATTAAGTGCCCAAATCGAAACAATGGAATGCATTTAGCTTGTTCAGTGAGGATTTGTGAAACCGAATACAAATGAAACTAAGGGAAGAAAGATAAGGTCTCAGAAGTTTATGAACCTTGCTAATGGTACTTTAAACCACTCCCTTTGAATCTTGCTCTAGCTTTCTGGTTCCACTTGATATATCTTATTTTTCATTAATTTGACAGTCAACATAAAACACTGGGGATGTGCTCTATTTTTGATATAGAAGTATTTGGAAAATTGTAGGAAAATCATTGCAGATTTAGAATGACACTTGGCCTATAAAATGGATTTTTCATGTGTTTGTTCTTTTTAGCAGCTCCTTTTTTTAGTATCTTGTCAGTCTTCTACATGCCTTCAATACAGTGGTGAACAAAGCTGACAAAGTAATGGATAAATCAACCCTGCTCAAGGTTGGGCTCCTTTTCTGTAGGAAAGAAAGGAGCTGGCTTTGCAATGGAAGGCTCTCAGTAGTGCACAATATAGGGCTATGGGGGGGGGCGCTGGAAATCATAGGTAATGTTGCCAGAGGTGTGAGGGGCCTTGAGACTGTGGTGAAGATCTTCCCTTTCCATGTGCATGAGGTTATACCACAGACTGAGCAGGTTCTGTGTACCACAGCCCCTGTTCAAATATCCAGGCCCTGACCCACAAAGTGGTGGTATTTGGAGATTGGACCTTTGGGAATCAATTGATTCTAGATAGTATCATGGGGGTGGGACTCCTATGTTAGGATTAGAATCCTATAAGAAGAAGAATAATCCAGAGTTCTTGCTTTCCCTACTATCTGAGGATAAAATAAGAAGGTGGCTAGCTGTGAGTTAGGAAATATGCCTTTACTAGGAACCAAATCTGCATGAACCCAGCTTCCACAATGGTACAAAATAAATGTTGTTTAAGCCATCCAATCTTTGGTATCATGTTATGGCAGCCCAAACTGACTTAAAACTGGGATGGTTTTGGAAGGTTCTGAGAAGAGGAGTGAGTGGATCTGACTTCTGTAGTAAGGGGATTATTTGCATCCCATGAGTTAGAGTGATCCCCTTAATTCAGAAGTCCTGTGAAGAGGGAGCTATAATTAGTGACTTGGTTGGTGGGGCCACAGTGAAAGGTCTATGATCAGACTCAAGAGGTTTGGAAGGTAGACTAGACTGATGGGGATGGTTATTGAGGAAGTCAAAGATAAATCCTGAGACTCAAGAATAATGGAGTGACCTTTCAGGCAATGGGTGCGGCTGCTCAGAGTGAGTATAATGTAAAATGAAGAGAAGGAGATTAGTGCTGGCATATAATTTCAGTGTGTGTTTAGACTTCCAAATGGAGGTGCCAAAGAAGGTATTGGAGACAAGTCTGAAGTTTAGTGGAGGTCAGGCTCAAAATATAAAATCAAAAGTTGACTGCAAGCTACCAGGAACAATATTTAAAATATTTCACAAGTGTGATCCCAGAGTCAACCAATCATATTCCAGGTTTCACAATAGCAACAAGAGTTCCCCACTAGCAGAATGTCAATCCAACATGCACTCGCATTTGCTAATGATCCCTTCTCATTTGGCCACACCCAGCTTCTACAGACAAAGTATAACCCTGTTCATTCATTTCTTGTCCAATTTGATTTCCAGCCACAAGCATGGCAAGAATTAAGTTCATGAACAGAGATACCACCATATATGCTTTGAGGGTAAACCATAAATGCACACTTGCCACTAAACCAAACACACACACACACACACACGACACTAATTAGAAAAACTTAATAGGGGACATTTATTTCTTTCATCAGTGTATTTTTCCACACCCTGATTCACATCATGCATACTCTATTTTCGTGTACCAGATAAATACAAATGGTGAATTTATTCTCACTTTTTATTTTATTATTATTATTATTATTATTATTATTATTTTAGTTTTATTAGATAGGATCTTGCTTTGCAGTTCAGGCTGTTCCTGAACTCAGCCTGGAACTCAGAAGTCCTCCTGCCTCTACCTTCCAAGAGTGCTGGGATTAGAGGCGTGAGCTGCCATGCCCAGCACTGTGGTGTGTGATACTGATTGCTGGTGGCATGAGTTACCACGCCCTATATTATTGTATGTGGTTACCAGAGATTGAACCAGGGCCCTTATGTTTGAAAGGCAGGCATTAGAACCACTGAGCTAAATCCCTCACCCAAATTTTATTCTGATTTTTGAAGTTCAAGGCTTAGTTTAACTATATATGCTGGCTTTCAAACACAGCAGACCTGTGTCTAAGTTCTGTACCCTTCATTTTTTTTTTTTTTTTGCAGAAATAAGTGCCTTTTCCTCCACTTTTCTGAAAACAAAATTTGTCAAACTGTTATGGAGATTGAGAATTATGTATGCAAAGGATCTGTCACAGTATCTATTACCTATTGCATGGCTATACAGTATCTGTTAACTATTGTGTAGTTTCCTACGTCCATCCCAGGCTTGTAAAGTTGAAGGAACCTTAATTTCTCTTGTGTTCTCAGTAACTGTCCAAAATTATTTTAACAAGATCCGTATCTTTTATGTTAGATTTAGACTGTATGTTCAGAAATATTGGTGTTTATATTTACACACAATTGCAGAGCTTAGAAGCAGATTCCCAATCATTACTAACAACAGAATAAAGCTTGGGATCTCTGCCTGTACTTTATGTCTTTCTCCTTATTGACTTAAATTTAGGGTCAGATTCTTCTCAGCTGTGCACATACATATGTGAATCCCTTAAGGAATATCTACCTGCAAATAGAATCCAAGGTTTATTGGCTCTAAATTTATTTAATCTAATCTCATTCCCTTTCAAGACAGAGGCCAGCAAGATGAGAATAAGCAGATGTGTTCAAGATTTGCAGGGTTTTTCAGTTGACAGCTCTTGTGACATTGTATTCTAGAACCTAGGGCAGCACCTACAAGCCATGTGGTGTATCTGCAGCCACCTGGAATTACAGACAGATCATCTGATGGTGAGGTCATCCCCTGAAAGGGAGCATTTATCCAATGACAGCAACTGAAGTTGTCCTCTTAGTAAGAACAGCTATCTCACAGGAACTAGATCTCCCCCTCAAGCTATGAGGACTTCTGGAGTTGCCCTGAACCACCAGTCCTTAGATAAGCATTAGCCAGAATCTCTTCTGCAAATCCCACCCTCACTTCTGTTCCCTTTTTTCTGTAAAATCTCCAAGCCTAAAGAATGAATCCTAAACCTCCATTCTGTTCTTCCTAGGATGATCATGGTGATTAAAGCTCCTTTTCCTGCCTTCTATACTGATTTCTCTCTTCCATTAGGTTTATTTGGTTGGCTTCTTGATCCTGGTGTACAAGACCCCAGGAGCAAGGGCTTTAATCCTAAATCTCCATTAACACTTGAGTATCCTCCTTTACCAAATAAGGGAATTATCAAAGAAAGAAGGATTTTGATTAGTGTTTCTCAAAAGTCAAGTGTGGGAAATCTAGAAAAAGAAAATATTGTCTCCTATTGTGTTTTACTTATCACTCTTTCTCCAAGTGATTGCCAGCTCCTCACTTTATTGACAGGGATTTAATTTCATGCTGGCAGTAATTTTGCAGTACCCAGGAATTATGTGTGCCAGTATGTGAGGCCAAGGAGACAATCAGGTAAATTAACATACTGGATGATGGAGAGTCTTGGCTTTCTAGGTTTTTTTTTTTTTTAGACAGGCTAGCCCTGAACTTACTATGTAGTCCAGGTTAGCCTCAAACTCACAGCAGTCCTCCTGCCTCTGTTTCCTGATTGCTGGTATTACAGACATGAGCTACCACACCTGGCATTGTGATATGTGGTGCCGGAGATCAAATTCAGGAGCTTGCACTTGCCAGGCAGATGCTGGAACCACTGAGCTAAATCGCTGGCCTCTAGGCTTTTTTGTAAAGCAGAATATTTATTGATACTTCTTTTGTTTTGTTTTGGAACCAAGAATTGAACTTAAGTTTTTGAGCTTGGCAGGCAGGAACTGCACAACTGAGCTACATTCCTGGTCCACACTGGTATATTTTAGATAGACATAATGATAATATTCGTCACAGGGAATTTGTAACTATAGATGATATATCTTCTTTCCTACCCCCTTTGCTTTTAGTTCTTCTTCCTCTTATTTACAAACACTTCATTTCCATTTTATTCTATTCTCTTTTTTTCCTGTTTCTTCTTTCTTTTTCCATGCCCCTTCCCATGTTGCCCTTCTCGTGAACATTTTCTTTTTGTTTCACAATATCTGCTTCATGTTTTAGTCCTTGTTTTTACTTTTGGTTTCTCACACTAGAAAACCAATAGTAACATTTACACATATTACACAATAAACCCAGTTTATTTCACTAAGAGTGTGGCCTCAAGGTGTATCCATTTCACTAGAAATGTCTCAGGGTTATTCTTCATTATGGCAAAACAGTTATACAAAAATATCACATATTCTTCATTCATCAATTTATGAGCATTTGGGCTGTTTTCAAGATTTAGTTATTACAAATTGAACCATTATGGACATTATTATACATATATCACGGTGGTGTGATGCTTTTGCTTGGAACATAATAAGAAGGAAAATAAATCGGTCAAATAAAACCTTTTAGTTTAGTTTTCTGAGAAATCCTCACATTGATTTCTACAATGGTTGTACCAGTCTACACTCCCACCAACAATGGAGAAGAGTTCCTTTTCCCCACAGCCTCTCTAGCATTTGCTATTAGTTGATTTTGAATAGTAGCCATTTTTCTGGATATTAATGGCCTTCTTTGTCTCTCTTAATTAGTGTTGGCTTGAAATCTGTTCTGTCAATAAACAGACTAGCTATCCCTGCTTTTTATTGGGTTCCTATTATGTAGAGTAATGTTTACCATACTTTGACTCATAGTCTATAAATTTCTTTTTGAATTAAATGTGTTTTTTGCATGCAGTGTTTTGTTACTTTTGCTTCTTCACCCCTTCTGGCAGTTTATTTCTTTTGATTAGTGAATTGAGACCATTTACATCAATAGTTATAAATGATATTATTGACTTATCCTTGTCATGTTATTTTCCTGCTTTTGGTTCCTTCTCCTCCCCCTCTCCCTGTTTAATTACTTGCTTTGTCTGGTGAACTTACTCTTTTGAGATTCATGGAGTTATAGTACTTTTATCTCTTTCTGGAATGTCTTTGAGAACATTCTGGAGTTCTGGTTTGTTGATCATAAATTTCTACAGTTTTCTTTACTGTGAAAGTATCATATTTCTCCATCAATCTTGAAAGATAGTTTTGCAGGGTACAACAGTCTGGGTTGGTGATTATTTTCTTTTAGGGCTTGGAATACTTCAACCTCTTCTTTACTTGCGGATTTGTGCTGAGAAGTCTGCCATGATTTGCATAGGCTTTCCTTTGTAGGTGATTTGTTTCTTTTCTATAATGGTTTTTAATATTCTGTTCTTGTGTTGTATTTCTGAAATATTAACTATTATATTCCTTCATGCAGATTTTCTGTTGTTGTTTATAGATAATTGGAATTCTGTATGCCTCACCTGTATGTCAAATTTTTTTTCTCTGCTTGAGTGTTTTCTGCCATTACTTCTGAGAAGAGCTGGTTTGTTTTTAGTTCTTTAATGCCATTTGGACTATTTTCTATTTCATTGATCCAATCATAGTCCTTTGCTGTTTTTTAAAAAAATCTTTGTTTTTAGGATTGCTAACCACAATCCTCTCTCTCTCTCTCTCTCTCTCTCTCTCTCTTTATTTTTTATTTGTTTATTTATTTTTTTTGTACTGGAGATTGAACTCAGGACCTTGTACTAGTGAGAAAGAGATACTGAAACCACTGAGCTAAACCCCTGGCCATAATCCTGTCTGTGTATTTGCTATTCTGTCATCACATTGAATATTCTGCTGTGTATACGTTCAGTAGAATCTTTAAATTCTTTGATATATGTTTGAATCTATTTTATGGTTTACATTTCTTTCCTATATTGGGCGTTCATAGTTTCCTAAACTCCTCTGTTTTTTTTTTTTTTTTCTAAAGTGTGTATCTGCTCTAAAGTTATTATCCAGCCTTCTTTCATTATGGTCATAATCTCTGTAGTTATCTGGGAAACTATTTCTGATTTTATTTTTTTCTAGAGCCTCACTCATCTCTTTTGTTACTAATGTTGTTACTGCTTTATTTTTTTCTACTTTTGTTTGTTTGTTTGCTTTTGTTTCTGAGACAGGGTCTTGCTTCATAGTTCAGGCTGGTTCTGAACTCACCCTCCAACTCAGCAATCCTGCTGCCTCTACATCTCAGTTGTTTATACTTGGGATTACAGACATGAGCCTCCATGCCTGGCATTGTGGTTTACGATACTGATTGCCGATGGACACGAATCACCACACTTGGCATTGTTGTATGTGATTATCGGGAACTGAACCCAGGACTTTGCACTTGCAAGGAAGAGGCCAGAATCACTGAGCTAAATCCCTGGCCCTGTTTCCACTTCTGAGAGTCCAGGCAGATGGGTATCAAATTATCCAACTCATTGTCCCCCAGATTTGACCACAGTAAGCTGAAAGTGTAGAATTGCATCTTGCTCAAGTGTCTTCTTATTTTCTTTCTTTATTTTTTTTTAAGTTTAATTCCTGGGTTCATGCTACAAAGTTACATATGACAAGTAGCTTTATTGCTAGTATTTAGAATCCTTAGGTACCTCTTTAACTTACTATTCATGAGAAGCTGCTGCCTCTTTGACCTAACTCCCAGTTCTTTGGCACTGGTCTATAGTATTGTTCATGACTGTTAGGCAATCTCAATCTTGGCATTCCAGGAAGAACGACTGATTAGAAAAACTATGGACTCTAATACAGTCAACATTATGAGTAACATCAAACATAACATAGAAAATGACAAATTGTGGTGACTTTTGCCACCTTTGACTATATGAATTAGATTTGTGGTTATATAACAAATCTGAAATGAGTCAGAAAATTGCATGCAGTAAATATGCTCTCAGTCTGGTGATTTTATCCTGAGGGGAGAAAACTTAAAAGAGATTAAAGAATACAAAAGATAAATAGAATAAGGAGGAGAAGAAGAAGAGGAGATGGAAGAAGAGATTAGAAGCAAGATTAGCGGAAAAGGAAGGCTATGCAAACTTTCAAAAACTGGTCACCGAATCTGTGCCAACGTTGGAGTTTACTGGCCACCAGGCTCATGCCAGAAGAGCGCCCAAAGACTGAGTTTAGCAGCAGGCAGCTAGGGAAACAGCGACTGTGCCACCGAATCTGTGCCGGGGATGGAGCTTACTAGCCTCCAGGCCCATTCCGAAAGAGCACCCAGGGACTGAGATTAGCAGCAGTCATCTCGGAAATGGTGAATGTGCCACTGAATCTGTATCACTGAAACTGTGCCAGGGTTGGAGACTACTGGCCTCAAGGCCCACGTCAGAAGAGCACCCAGGGACTGAGGTTAGCAGCGGGTGGCTCGGGAAACAGTGACAGTGCCACCGAATCTGCACCAGGGTTGGAGCTTATTGGCCTGGAGGCCCATGACAGAAGAGTGCCCAGGGACTGAAGTTAGCAGGTCAGAGTCTGACTTTCTCCACAACAACTGCAGAAGCACATCCAGCCACCTTGTATTGGTGAGCAGCTGGGCCTGTTGGAACATCAGCCCCTACCATTGCAGCTACACAGGGCCTACAGCCTACTGGCCACCAGGCCGACAGCACAAGTGAGCCCAGAGACCCTGTACTGGTGAGTAGGCGGGCCCATTGGAACCTGAGGCAGCGCCATTGTAGCAGTTCAGGAGCCAGAGCCTTCCTGCTT
Source organism: Petromus typicus (assembly GCA_004026965.1). Lineage (NCBI taxonomy): Eukaryota > Metazoa > Chordata > Mammalia > Rodentia > Petromuridae > Petromus > Petromus typicus. Next base: position 32,945 of record PVIR01012245.1, read on the forward strand.
CTAAAGGAGAGAGGAGAAGGTGTTCTGACTGTATTGACTGAGTGCCTCATATAGTGTGCCAGAACTAGGGGTTTTTCTTTAAGTCCCAATACAGAGTGCAAAGAACAACCCAGCAAACATTGATATTTTAAAGTTCCTAACTATTAGGAGGAAAGTGACTTGCAACAAACAGTGCCAGAAAACAGGGCAGGTCAGAGATGAGGAAACACTCAAAGTCTCAGGTACAAAGATCCTCACCTCAAGGTAACACAGGGGGAAGGGAGATAAGAAAAGTTGGAAGCCCAGTCTCCAGGGTCCTTGGAAACGATAACCAAAGCAGATCTAGTAAAATGGAAATCAGAACTAATCTCTGAGATGAAAGCAGAGATACTGGACACTGTCAAAATGATGATTAATAAAGCTAAAGAGGAAATCATAGAGTTGATAGAATCCAAGATAGCAAAAGCAATGAAACCTTTTAAACACCTACAAGCAGAAGCCCAGAAAACTAAAAAAGAAAATGAAAGTTTGCGTAATAGAATGAATGTGGCAGAAGACTGAATTTCAGACCTAGAAGACAGGATCTCAACCAGTGAACTGGAAAAGCATAATCTATGGAAAAAAGCAAGTGATAATGAACAGTCAATCCAAAAGCTCCTAGATGATTCAAAGAAGAATAACATAAGATTGATTGGAGTCACTGAAGAAGCAGGAGACAATGCTAAAGACATCAAAAAGCTATTCACAGAGATAATGGCAGAAAACTTCACAGAAAAAGGTAAAGAATTGGACATACAAATATATGAAGCATACAGAATGCCACATGCCCATGACATGAAAAAATCTACACCTAGGCATATCATCATAAAAGTCCCTGATATCCAAAAAAAGAATGAAATACTGAAAGCAGCCAGAGAAAAGAAAACAGTTACATTCCAAGGGAAGCCCATAAGGATGACAGCGGACTTCTCAACAGAAACATTCAATGCAAGAAGAGCCTCGAGTGAAGTCTTCCAAGCCCTAAAGAAAAACAACTTCCAAGCCAGACTAATGTATCTTGCAAAACTATCCTTCAAAATTGATGGGGAAATAAAATACTTTCATGACAAAGAACACCTGAAAACCTTCACAAATATGAAACCAGTGCTCCAAAACATTTTAAAGAATATCCTGGTGAAAAATAAGGAAAGTTACAAATCCATGAGACCTAACCAAGTCAACCCAAGGGACCAAACAAGAAACTGATGGGGAAAGGGCAAAAATAGAATAACACAGCCAAGAACAGGAAAACATGGCAGCACTAAATTTATCTATATCAGTCATAATCATTAATGTCAATGGACTCAACGTGCCAATTAAGAGATACAAACTGGCAGAGTGGATCAAAAAGAAAGATCCTACAACCTGCTGCATACAAGAAACACACCTAATTCAGAAAAAAAAAAAACCCATGGACTAAAAGTAAAGGGATGGAAAACAATACTCCATGTCACAGGAAACAGTGAGAAAGCAGGAGTGGCGATTTTACTTGCCGACAAAATAGACTTCAAGGAAAAATTGATAAAGAGAGATAAAGATGGACACTATCTTTTAGTTCAGGGAAAAATCCAAGAGACAGAAATCACAATCTTAAATATCTATGCTCCAAATTTTAATGCACCCAACTATATAAAACAAATATTAATGGACTTGAAAAACCAGATAGACTCCAGTACAATAATAGTAGGGGACCTCAATACACCACTGTCACAAAGAGACAAATAGACTGGACAAAAAGTCAATAAGGAAATCCTTGAGCTCAAGCAGACTCTTCAGCAAATGGACTTAATAGATGCCTACAGAGTATTTAACCCCACAAAGTCAGAATTTACATTCTTCTCAGATGCTCAAGGAATATTCTCCAATATAGACCATGTGCTCATTCATAAAACATGTTTAGCTAATATGAAGGGATTGAAGTTATCCCTTGTATACTGTTGGACCATAGTGCCCTACAACTGGAGCAGAATAGCAAAGGAAAGCCCAGGATTTTCACAAACATATTGAAACTGAACAACACTCTGCTGACCAACCAATGGGTCACAGAAGAACTTCGAGAAGAAATTGAGCAGTTATTATAACTAATGATAACCCCAGTAAAATATATAGAAATTTATGGGACAAAATGAAAGTTGTTCTACAAGGAAGATCCATAGCAGTGAAGGCCTACATCCAGAAAACAGAGCAACCTCAAATAAACAATTTAATGCTGCACCTCAAGCAACTAGAAAGAGAAGAGAAAAAAAAAAAACCAATGCTCGCACTAGGCAAGGAATTATAAGGATCAGGGCAGAAATTAATGCAATAGAAACCAAGAGAACGATTCAAAAAATCAATGAATCAAAAAGTTGGATCTTTGAGAGGATAAACAAAATTGATAGACCCTTAGCCAACCTCATTAAACAAAGGAAGGAAAAGGCCCATATCTATGCTATTAGTAATGAGAACAAAGAAATTACTACCAACCCAGAGGAAGTCCAGAGGATAATAAACTCCTACTTTGAAAATTTATATTTCAATAAAATGGAAAATGTAGAAGAAATGGATAGTTTTCTAGACACATATGAACTCCCAAAGCTGAATAAAGAAGATATAGAAATGTTAAATGCCCCAATAACAATCTGTGAAATTGAAAATGTAATTCAAAACTTGCCAACAAACAAAAGCCCTGGACCTGATGGTTTTACTGCTGAATTCTATAAAACTTTTAAAGAACAGTTAGTGCCTCTACTTCTGAAACTCTTCAGTGAAATTGAAAGGGAAGCAGTACTCCCAAACTCATTCCTTGAAGCAACCATTACCCTGATTCCAAAAGCAGAGAAAGACCCAACCAAAAAAGAGAACTACAGGCCAATATTTCTAATGAATATCGATGCCAAACTCCTCAATAAGATCCTGGCAAACAGAATACAGAGAATTATCAAAAAGATTCTACAACCTGACCAAGTTGGATTCATCCCAGGAATGCAAGGATGGTTCAACATACGTAAATCAATCAGTGTTATACACTATATTAACAGGCTTAAGGACAAAAAACATATGGTCATCTCCATTGATGCAGAAAAAGCGTTTGACAAAGTACAACACCCATTTATGTTCAAAACTCTACAGAAGATCAGAATAGATGGTCTGTATCTCAAACTAATAAAAGCTATCTATGAGAAACCTTTAGCCAGTATCATACTAAATGGTCAAAAATTGAAACCTTTCACACTAAGATCGGGAACAAGACAAGGGTGTCCTCTCTCACCACTTCTGTTCAATATAGTTCTGGAAATATTATTAGCCATGACAATTTGGCGAGACAAAGAAATAAAAGCAATAAAGATTGGAAAAGAAAAAGTTAAATTGTCATCATTTGCTGAAGACATGATACTGTATCTAGAGGATCATGACAACTCAATTTTAAAACTGCTGGACCTAATCGCCCATTTTAGCCGCATAGCTGGTTACAACGTCATCGTTCAAAAATCAATAGCCTTTGTATACACAAACAGTAGACCCACTGAGATAGAAATTGGGGAGTCAGTCCCTTTCACAATATCACCCCCAAAAATTAAATACCTAGGAATCAATCTAACAAAGGAGGTGAAAGACCTCTACTCTGAAAACTATAGCACTCTGAAAAATTAGACAGAAGATGATATCAAAAAATGGAAAGACATACCTTGTTCCTGGGTAGGAAGAACCAATATTGTCAAAATGCCTGTACTCCCAAAACTACTCCACACATTCAATGCAATCCCAATTGAAATCCCAACAGCATATTTCACAGATCTAGACAACAAAATCCAAACATTCTTCTGGGACCACAAAAGACCTAGAATAGACAAAGCAATTCTAAGCAACAGGGACATGCTGGGGGGTATTACCACTCTGAACCTGAAACTGTACTATAAAGCCACCAGGGTAAAAACTGCATTGTACTGGCAAAGTAACAGATCCAGGGCTCAATGGAATAGACTAGAAGATCCAGAAACTACTCCAGATACACTGAGCCACCTCATCTTTGACAAAGGAGCCAAAAATCTTCAATGGAGGAAAGATAGCCTCTTTAACAAATGGTGCTGGAAAAACTGGGCTTTAACTTGCCAAAGATTAAAACTAGATCTAACTCTTTCACCGTGTACCAATCTGAAATCAAAGTAGATAAGAGAGCTAAATATTAAAACAGACACTCTAAACCTTCTGCAAAATAGGTTAGGTAAAACTCTTGAAGACATTGGCTTAGGGAAAGACTTCATGAACAAAACTTCTATAGCCCAGGAATTGGCTGAGGAAATCAACAAATGGGACCTCATTCTTTTAAAAAGCTTCTGCACAGCAAAGTAAACCACCAACAGTGAAAAAAGCCACCAATAATGTGGGAAAAAATCTTTACTGGCTGTTCCTCAGACAAAGGGCTACTATCCAGAATATATAGAGAGCTCAAAAAAATCAGCTCACCTAAATTTAATGACCCAATTCAAAAATGGGCATCTGAAATGAACAGATATTTTTCAGAGGAAGAATTAAGAGCAGCTAAGAAGCATATGAAGAAATGCTCAACATCATTATTCATTCGGAAGATTCAGATGAAAACAACATTGAGATTTCATCTCACTCCACATAGAATGGCTGCCATTTCAGATTCATCCAATGGCAAATGTTGGCAAGGCTGCGGAGAAGAAGGAACCCTTCTCCACTGTTGGTGGGAATGTAGACTCATACAAACCCTGTGAAGATCAGTTTGGAGACTCCTCAAAAAGCTAGGATTGATGGTCCCATTTGACCCGGCCATTTCCCTGCTAGGTATATACACAAAAGAATTAAAAGACTCATATCACAGTGACATATGTACACCCATGTTTTTTTGTTTTTTTGTTTTTTTTAGGTTTTTTTTTTTGAGACTAGGTCTTGCTTTGTGGTTCAGGCTGGCCCTGAGCTCAGCCTCCAACTCACATCACAATCCTCCTGCCTCTGCCTCCCGAGTGCTGGGATTACAGGCGTGAGCCACCATGCCCGGCACTGTGTTATGCGGTATTGGTTGCTGCTGGGTGTGGGTCTCCACACCCAGTATTGTTATGTGGTTACTGGGGAATCGAACCCAGGCCCTTGCGCTTGCAAGACAGGCGCCGGAACCACTGAGCTAACTCCCCGGCCGTGTACACCCATGTTTATAGCAGCCCAATTTGTGATTGCTACATCTTGGAAACAACCCACGTGTCCATCAACTAGAGACTGGATAAAAAAGCTGTGGTTCTTGTATAGAATGGAGTATTACTCTCCCATAAAAAATGATAAGTTTGAATCATTTCTACTTAAATGGACATACCTTGAGGACATCCTCATAAGTGAAATAAATAGTTCACAGACAGGTACATATTGCATCTTTTCTCCGGTATCAGAAAATAAATATGTAAATGAGTCCTAGAATTGTATGTTACATATTGTGAAATAGAAAATGCTCTATGTAAAATAGGAAGAAGGGGCAAAAATGATGAGATTGTAACAAAAAAGTAAGGAAAGAAATTTTATGTATATGGGGGGTGGTAGGGTATGTAGGGCTGTGGGAAAATATGAGAATTAAGTTGTGTCTTATACTAATACAAATCCCCATTATGGAGTACAATGATGCATTTATGTAATGTACATGAATGCATAATGTACATAATGCATTCATGTACATAATGTACATGTACATTCATGTACATCCATGTACATAATGTACATGAATGCATAAATGATGCATTTATGTAATGTACCAATAAAGATTAAAAAATTTAAAAAAAAACAACTTTGGGAAACTGATGAAGAGGATAGGAGGGGAAAAAGAGACTGAAGAAATAAGAATAGAGTAGAGCAACAGTAACAAAAAGCTAGAAATAAAGTTCATAGTTACATATAAAAATAAGAACAAACAAGAACAAAATGAAAACAAAACCAAAATCAAGAAAAAACAATAAAGCAAGGAAATTTAAAAATGGTACACTTCAAAGTATGTCTCCATTGTCACTGGTAGACAAGTTGGGCATACAGAGCCTATATCTGTGTTGATTAATCTCAACAAGCCAGCGTAGCATTAGGTGGGATTGTGGATAAATACCAGCAAGCCTGAAACTTTAGTTCTAAACTAAAATTCAGGCTGGTTTCTGTCCGTGAGGCTGGTACCAGATTTGTTTAGCCTCCAGTACTCTGTACCTCTGGTCAGTTGAACTTGGCTCCCAGCTGACTTGACCTCTTGCCAATTTAAAATTGGTTCCACCTCCTGTTAGAGCCAGCCTACAGTTGCCTGAAGTTGTGAGCTAATGTATCTCCTTCCCAAGATAACAACTGGATGATCGCCTCTCCTAGGTAATGTCTAAACCCAAACAACTCAACAGCCACTGCATCCACTGTGTCTTCTGCTCTATTCCACTAGTACATCTCACTTTGGAGGCCTCTGGGGTCACCAAAAGTCACATTTGTCTTCATGTTTGAGCCACTCTTCCCATACAATGAGTCAGAGGTCATGAAGAAAATGCTGCTTGCCACCTTCTTCTTCTTCATTGAAGTTTCTCTTCTTACTCCCCTTTTAGCCTTTGCTTGCTTAAGACCTTTGCTGGGTCCCAGAGGTCCATTTCCTTCCTTCCTTTCTTCCTCATATTTTAGCATCTGGACACTAAATCTTGGAGAGGCTGTTTCTCTGGTGTTCACCACTCTGCCATCTGGATGTCTTCCTTTCAAGATTTGTGAAGCTCTTGTAAGTCAAGAATTTGATGACTTTGATCCTGGACAGAACTGAGGAGGAAGGAACAAATTCCATGAATTTTTTTCTCTAAGTTTTGTTTACTCTTTATTTCCAAATACCTGGGAAGTTTCCTAGCAGAGAATTCCTCCCCAAGAAATATTTATTGAAGTAATGCATGAAAATAAAGTATTATGGTACAAATTGTGCCTGATTGTCCTATAAAATGGTAAAAGAGGCAGGCTGCAAATTTTACTTAAGTTGCAAATCATATTCCTTGGTTCTGTGACTCGTGACATTGAACTTGGTTTCTCTCTCTCTCTCTCTCTCTCTCTCTCTCTCTCTCTCTATATATATATATATATATATATATGTATGTATACATATATATGTATACACACATGTATATATACATATATATACATACACACATATATAAACACACACATGTATATATATGTATATATATATATATACTTTCCATTTTATTAGTAAGTCAATATTAATTTCCCACTTCTCTCTTTTTGAATGATTTCATTCCTAGGCAGTCACTTAATCATTCCTTAGAGTTGATATCCTTTCTCACTTGACAAAAAGCCCTGAATAAAAATGTTTGTACCTACCAGTGAACAAGAGTTGATTCAAATTGTCTGCTTCCCGCACTATATTATTAAAATATGGACAGTTGGAGAAGAAAGGAAATAAGATAAAAACCTTAAATGTTGCTCCTTTGTGAATGACACTCTAGATTAGTAAACAATTTTCCGTATTTTGTAGGACTCTGCTACAGATAGGACTGTTCTCTATGTGTGCCTCTTATCATACTTTTAAAAGCAAATGAAGACTTATTCAGAAATATTTTAATGAAACATGCACAGTAATTGTTCCCTATCCAACTATTATGTGATAGTAAATTTTATGAAGCTATTCAAATTATACCTACTAACAATGTATTGAATGAATACAGTATGCAAGGTATGATGCTGATTGTGCTAAATGCATACATTTGTGTAACAGTCATAACCATCTGAAAAAAGTAAGCTATGTTATGTTCATCTTTATGGTAGAAGTGAGCAGAGTTACCAAGCCTCTTACTCATAGGCACTTAAAAAGTGACCAGGCTGGGACCCCAGGCCAGGCATCTGTTTGCAGAGTTGACACTCAGCTCTACAGAGTGGCTCTCAGTGACATTCTCAAGGCCCATGATTGTTTGGTTTATCATTTTGGAAATAACAGTTATAGTAATGACCAAATATTCTGTGACATTAATTCTCTCTGGAAGTGTAATCTGATTATGTTTAGAAACAGAATGTCTCCAATCTATAATGCTGCTTTTAATTGATTTACAAATGCTGTTATTTGGAGCTGTGACTGCTAGTACTGGCCTTGGTATCCAGTTGCTTTTCTTATGTTGCTTTACTTTCACTGCATTGATAGTATTTTCTTTGTCAGGCTGTTTGGCTCATTTATTTTGAAGATAGCTTTCTGGAGAGGTGTGATTATGGTAACAATGGTGATAAAGTCTTTATTAGAAATAACAGAAAAACCATATCCACTGGGAAATCTTCTGGGTGTTGCCCATAAAACTACCAGAGACAGATACATCTTTATTTTTGCTAAATATTTTGGAACATTAGTATCTTACAACTCTGAAGATTCTTATCATGGGATGCCTTTTAATGTGTCAATTTAATTTCCTCATATTGATTTTCTTGCAAATCTCTTAGTGTATTTTTCAATAAAATTTTTTTCTATCTTGTTTTTTACTTTATATTTTCATTAGTGTGTTATCCTGACTTGAGTCTTTATGTGAAAAAACTGCTATTTTATTTGAAGCAGATATCAGTTACCTTTCGAAAACCTTAAAATTGACTTCATGCCTAGGAGTAGATTATTTCCCAATCTTGCATGGAACATTATTTTCTAATACTTTTAAGTCCTTGTAGAGTTTGTGCAACTTTGTCACATCTCTCATTCAGGCTTAGAAGCATCTAGATATTTAGACTAAAATTTGATTAGATGCTGCTCTTTTTCTTTGAAGGGGTTATAAACTTTGATACCAAGATTTAGTAGACACTGTATCATATGTATGATACAATGTTATGTGTTACACCCTGAAAAGACAGTGACTTAAAGGCATATGGATATTTTTAATAACCTTTTTAACTCCTTTCCCCTTTTCTTTTCTTCTGTCTCTAACTGTCTCTTTTCCCTCTTTCTATCTTGGTGTCTTTTTTCTGTCTCTTGTCTCTCTTAGAAGAGAGAGTGCATTGGATTGACTATTTGTATTAAAAGTACTTCAGAATGTTTTAGAGTATACTTATGTGATTAAAATCTGTGACTCTGGAGTGATGATTACTGCTAATGAAACATTAATTCTAAATCAAGGCATAAAAGCTTAATACAAAACAGGAAAGCTGATGATTGAGTATTTACGCCTTGGCTTGATTTGAGTTCTGCCCCTATTTGAAAATGACTTAAGCCTTGTGTTCCTTTGCACTTAAGATAAGGTTGATTCCACAGTAAAAAATTTGAGAACTAGAGAGAAGCATGAAGGTGCTTGATGTCAAAGATGAAATGGAATATACAGAAGGTTTTAAAATTTTAGAGAATTTTAAAATTTTTGGATAATAAAGATTTTCTTGATTAGATGAGGAACTTTTATTTTCATTCTGTAAATACTTTAGGGTAGCAATTGATATCTGCTATTTTTATTTTATAAATTTACATGCCAAACTCCTGACAGAAGGTCATAGATATGTATGCTTATTATTTTCCTAAATCTCTATAATATACCATTTCTATTAATGAAAGTAGCCTTTTTTCTATATTCCATCATTGGAGTCTTCTGTCCTTTTTTCCCCCTTTAAAATATTCAAGTTATATTATACTTTACAAAGAGACCTTAATTTCATCACTGTTGTAGGAAATTCTGCTATCATCTGAGCACTTTTCTCTTTATTCTTCACACATATCTCCTCACTGACTTATTTTTCAGATTCTATGAATTACAAATGTGGTTATAACATCATATTTTCATTACACTCTATACTTAACTTGTCTCCTAGGAGCTGTACTCTAGTTCAAACTCATGTAACCCTGATAGATATCTTCAATAAGACTTGGTTTTAGTTTTAGCTTCCTTATATGTCATTTGACCTGCTCTTATGCAAGTGAATGGGTAGAGAGAACAATTTCAGTAGCGCAGTATCTTATGGGCAACAACTCACAAAAGTAGTTAGCACATTCTCACCAGGAAAGGAAATATTGGTGTTAAGATGTCAGGTGAAACTTTAGATACTATTCAAAATCATAAGATGTATACCTTTGGCCATACAGTTCTTAAATTAGCTATTCTGTGCTCATAAATGACACTAGTGGTAGGAGATAAGAAAAGGTAATTTCTGAATAACCCATTTAAAAACCATCACCTGCCTTACAAAATCAGCTTTTGGTTTTGATTTAAATAAATAGGTAAGTCCTGTATTCCATTTTTGTAATATATAGTAGATTGTGATTCTTTCCAATATCCTGTCAGACCTGAAACTTTAGGGTTTTTTAAAAAATGAATCATAATATGTTACACAAAATATAAGTGTGATAGACACTATATAAAACCATATTCCATGGTTTTTTGAGTAAACTTTGTAAATTTGTGAAATATTAATGTTACAATCATGCTACCAACTCAGAAGTCAAAAATAAAATTCCCGTTTTCTCTTGCCACTGGGAAATAGGCATGTGCTTAGACTCACTTGTCCAATCTCACCGATGTTGACCATTCTTCATTTAAAGACTGGTTAATTTAAAAAAGTTTTTACATAGATCTTTATTGTTGTTAGTGAGGGTGACGATACTGGGCTCTGGATTGAGAAGTCATAAGTATAAAATATAATTCTTGATTGATAAGTGGCACTGTCTCTGGTAACCCTGATAGATGGAATACATGGTTGATTTTAATAGTAGATGAAATGACACCTGTTTTCTACCAGGCTAATTCTGGCCTCAGTTTGGGGATTATTTTCCTTGGAAACTTAGTCTTGAGCCCTTTAATAATTCTAGAAGCTACTTCATATTGGTTTAATAAATTCTTAGAATAGTTGAGTTGGGTTTAAATGTTCGCAGTCAATAAAACAGTCATTAGACTTTGCCAAAACATATGTGTAAGATATTTCCCTCAGAAACAACATATAAAAATTCTAATGGTTCATTAATTTTAGTGAGAATAAATAAACTAGAAGAATAGCCATAATATACAATGAATTTGTGAAGTCTCATCAATGATATTGTGAAACAGTCACTAATGGTGTTTCTCAATGCAATTAAAATGTTTCTATTTATTCTTTGTTCTCAGTCCCTATAAAACCCAAACCTACCTGGACATTTCTTTTTAAAATAACTACACAATCTTTTTTTTTCTATCCACCAAATGATATTTAGTATGGTGATTTGAATTAAATATGAGTAGGAAGGAAGATGAAGGTGAACCTAGGTGAAGTGTTAATTTTATGTCTAAATTGCCCGGTCTATGGATAACATAGGCTTAATTTTTCAGGCTGTACTGAATTGCTTTTGTTAGTTATTATCTTAAAGGTCCAGCGAAAAGCTTTTTAAATATTTTTAAATATTTTAAATATTGTGAATTGCATATCACTTTCTGTATGTAAGTCTTGCCTAGGGCAATTGGATTATTTGAAAGCTATCAAAGTAAATTGCCACAGTGTAGAAAGTTGTTTTCCCTCTCCTCTTTCCATTTTGTAAAAATTATCTTTATTGTTACATTATGAATACACATGATAATCGCATTCATCATTAGGGCTTTGTATCAGAATATGACATGACTTGATTATCGTTTTTTCCCTTTTCCCCCCACCCCCTATGCACACAGTCTTTGTTTTCTTTTTTCATTATTACCACATCCATTTTCCCCTCATTATTTACCCTTATACTCTTTCCTTTAAATATTTTCTATTTTTACTAAGAGCATAATCTAATTGAGAAAAGCAAATTTATTAAAAATATATTATACATCAAAATAACTTAGTAGAGACAGACTTCTTTTTCACAATTAAGGCATTCACAGGCCCTGAACTGGAGAGGTAAAGCTAACATTATTGTCAAATCTTTTTCAAACTCTTCATCAGGATCATTGGACATTTCCTGTAATGAAATAAATACATTAAATGCCAGCCTTTATTTCATGTGATATGTTTTAAAATTGTGTTCAACTTATTCATTTATGTGTGTATTTTTATTTATATGTTCATGGAGTCACTTCATAGAATATAAGTTTTGCAGACAGTCATTTGTTATTATAAAAATGAACAATTTAAAAAGTGAAAGAAGTTTAAAACTTTGGTCAGGTAATATCACTATCTTTAAAATCTTTTTTTTTTCTTTTTTTTAAATCTTTATTGGTACATTAAACATACACATCATGATTGCACTCCATAATGGGGATTTGTACTAGTATAAGACACAACTTGATTCTCATTTTTTCCCATACCCCTACCCACCCTACAACCCCCCCATATACATAAAATTTGTTTCCTTACTTTTTTGTTACAATCTCAACATTGTCCCCTTTCACCTTATTTTACATTG
>PVIR01012246.1:0-18640 GCA_004026965.1 Petromus typicus
TCTTTAAAGTTGTGTGTGTTAGTTACTCTGGTCACCAGCAAGGGAAGAGCTAAGACAGTTGTCGAGTAATAGTTGAGTTACTTTCAAAATCATCATTTACTTAGATATTTGCTTTTAATTAATACATAATTCTTCATAGCAAATGTATTCTGAACTCCTGTATCTTAATTCTTTTAATTCTTCACAAAAATAATTAATTACAGAATTTGGTTATTATGTTCTATAACATGATTCTTAACTTTTGAATATATTGGGAAATAATTTATAGTCATGTTTAAATAAATTATAAGAATAAGTGAGCAAAAATTATTTTGAAATAGGATTTGGCTCATGAAGATAAATCTTGAAGAGAATATCAAGGAAAAAAGTTAAATATCACTAGTGAAATGACTTATAATCCATGGCTTAAAGGCATGTGTGTTTTGCATGTTTCAGAGTATTGTCACATTCAAAAAAACCATAAAATCTTTACTAAAAAGGAAATAACTGTGTTTCTGTGGCATTTTATTCTTTAACGGTTACACAAGATTATTCATAAATAGAAAATTGGAATAACATGTAGGAATGTATTTGCTTAGCATGATAATTGTTACCTAATAAATGAATGATTGAGATTATCATAATAAGCAATAAATAAGCAATATGTCCAGAAAATATTCCTTTACTATTTTTCATGGTGACCATGAACCTGAATGGATATCATCCAACTTGACTAAAATGGAAAAACTCCAGGGGGAGTATTTCTTTGATTTACTTTTTCCCAAATACAATGTATTTATTCTGAACATATGAAATGAAAATTATTCTAGTGCTTGAGTGGAATGCTGGAAAGAGTACAAAAATAATGCTGTTGCGAAGAATAAAGACTGAACTATAGTAAGCAGCTTTAAACTAGGCCTTAAATAAGTAATAAGTGCCTGTTAATTATAGCCTGCAGAAACATTCATTTTTCTTTTTTTTTCATGTGTCTATGGAATACCTTTAAATAAAAGATTCTTAATTTTATTTTGGACATTTTTTTAAATAAGCAAAAGTCATTTTATATAGGACAATTGGTCATATTATTTTCTTTTAATTAGAATAATTATCATCATTTGAAAAAAGAACATCAACCACATTTCACTAAGACTTTGTTAAAATATCCCTATTTTTTATCCTCCCATTCCCTCTTGAATTTTATCACCTCCATTTGCTGCCAGTTACATTGCAATATATCTTTCTTGTTTTCTTTTGTATATAAATATATGTGTTATAAATCTTTGAGGCATAGAAATATGTATAATACATGTAGACATGTATACATCCATACATATAAACTAGGATAGGGTAAAAAAAAAACAAAACTAATTATTTTCTTAATTAAGGGTCAGAAAAGTTGCTTGTATAGAAACATAATTTTGTACTTTTTTTTACATTTAACTTCAATGAGATTTGAACTCTCTATGTGTTGGAAAAGAAACACAAGATTCACTTATTAATACTTATTATTTAATGGTCAATACCATGTATGTTTTTTTTTTTTCACAGAAGCTTGAAGAGATAAATCAATTAATTATTTTTTAACTAATAGATTTTAATGGTAAATTTTGTATACACATTGTGATCACAATTGACATTTGAAATTGACATTGAAAATTTGTACCAGTATATTACATGGCTTAATTCTCATTTTTCCCATCTCTCTGTCCACCTCTGACCTCCATATACAGAAGCTATTTTTCCTTTTTTTTAACATTATATTTCCCCCATATTATATACCCCTATTTCCCTTCACCATTTTAATATTCTCTATTTCACAGTATCTATCATACACTCTAGAACTCATTTATATCTTCAGTTCCCCATACCAAATAAAAGATATGTGACCTATTTGTTTCACTTATGAGTATGTCTTTAAGGTATGTCTGAGTATAAATGACTCAATCTTATCATTCTTTATGGCAGAGTAATACTCCATTCTACAAAATAATCATATATTCATTATCGTGTCTCTAGTTGATGGGTATTTAGGTTGCTTCCAAGATTTAACTATCACAGACTGAGCTACCGTGAACCTGGGTGCACACATGTTGCTGTGATATAAATCTTCTAATTCCTTCATATATAGGTCAAGGAGAGGAACAGCAGGGTCAAATGGAACATCTAATCTAAGTTTTTTGAGGAATCTCCACACTGATCATCATTGTGGTTGCACCAGTCTACATTTCCACCAACAGTGAAGGGTTCCTATTCCCCACAGCCTCGTTAGTATTTATTGCTGGCTAATTCTGAGATAGCAGCCATTCTTTGCAGAGTGACGTAAAATCTCAGTGTTGTTTTCATTTGCATCTCTCAAGTGACTAGTGATGTTGAACAAATTACATATACTTCTTTGGTGCTTTTACTTCTTCCTCTAAAAAGTGTGTGTTCATTTCAGATGCCCATTTTTTAATTGAGTCTTTAAATTTGGGAGAACTGAGCTCTTTGTATATTCTAGATAGCAGTCTTTAGTTTGAGAAACCTCTGGTAAAAAGTTTTTCACAATTTGTTGTTTGTCTTTTATTCTATTAGTTCTTTTTGAAGAGATTTTGACTCTAAAGAAAATGATAAAAGCTGCTATATTATTAGTTGAATTCCCTAAAAATGTATTGTGTAAACATTTTTGAAACTTATTTTGACTTGTTTGGTTTGGCTTGATTGTCCCTGGTTTTGCCTGTGGCATTCATTGAAGGTGCTTCTCATCATCCCTTAAGACTGGTGCTGCCAGGGTAATATGAGACTAGTATTTCCCTTGTTAACATAAGTTGGTATTTGACTTTTTTTCTAGAACCAATCCTTAGGTGATTTTGTTTGATGCTGGTGGGGCAGAGATCACATTCAACAGAGAAGTGGACCCTGATGGGTTTTAAATCTATTAGCACCAGTCCTGTCCTGTACTGCCAGTGTCAAAGAAGGAATTACATACATGGTCATTTGAGCAAATGAATACAGTTTCTTCATTTTGACTTGAGTTTTCTAGATGCTTTGTTCACTCTACTATGTGTCATCTTTCTTCTGAACTAATAATTCTCTTTTCTGATCCCCGCCAATTTATGGTGTGTTTGATACACAAGCTTCCAAGTACTTGCTGAGTCCCTAAATTATTCCATGCCTGGAAACTACAAACTATGCAACTGCAACCAAGAAATTAAACTAATTTTCATATGGGGAATACTAAAGAAAACCTATTTTTAAAAATCTGCAGTGTGATACAAACTTCACTTTCTCAAAAACATGCTAATGTGATGCAGCAGCTGAGAAAGCAGCACCCAGAGAAGTTCATTCAGTATCATATATCAGTATCTTCATTCATTAGTTGGTTTCAATCTCCCTTTCAACAAATTACCTTTTAAAAGTCTGTTTATCTACTTCACAATAGAAGTTTTGAGATTGGTACATCAAGTGGATATCCTAGTGTAAGATTTCTGATCCTCAAAGCCTGTCATATTTGGGCCTCATAGTTCCTTGGTATGGAAGCAAAATCGCCTTCCCTCCCACTAAGAAGCACCAGCCTACTTCTGAGGTGAGCACTTGCTCATGGAGTATTAGCTACAGTTATGTGGAATTGTTAAAAAGGCTGTGATATTTTTGAAATGCTAATTAGAAAATTTTCACAATAATTTCATTTTTTATAGAAGTTAATTGAATCTCTTGGGGACTGAGGTTTTCAAAAGAAATGATTAACTTTTTGAGCCCATGTTTCAGGAATTAAATACTTACTTTGCATCTAAATAATCTACATTTAATGTTTGTGAGCCTTTCAAAATTTTTTGTGAATTTTAATTTTATTTTGGGATTTTTTTTTTCAACTACACACTAAGGTGAGGGGCTTATAATGATGGTCTAGCATCATGATTCATGGTGGTATTAATATTTTTTCATGTTTACTTTGTTTTCCAGAGTGAATGTAGATGGTCAAAGGGAGAAAAAATTAATAGTGTATTTAAGTTGCTTAAATATGATCTATTCTGCTACATGTCTTTTTTATTTTCCTATTTAACATTTCTTATCATTCTAATAGGGTGCTCCATGTGCATAAGAACACACAGATAAAATAAGTTGTATGTCCATCTAGGTCTTAATGTCAAAATTCAAATTAGCTAGTATTTGCACATTTGAATTTTTCTTGTTTCTATAAGATAACCTGGTTAGAGATGGATTTCTGGTTAGATCTTATACTAGTGATACTAGTCAGTGACTTAGCATAGCACCTGTTTTTCAGGCTCCCATTTTTGCGATATTTTTGCTTTCATTGAATTATGATGAATTTTCTAATCACATTTGGACTAGCCTAATAAAAATAAATCAATAAATTTTGAGTAATTTATTTTACATAGTATATTTCCCTCATTTAAAAAACAACATCATTATCTGTATGAAAGAGAATTATATTTAAAATGTTGATAGAATTTCAGTTCCAATGAATAAGCATATAGCATACATTAATTCTCACAATTAAAAGTCAAGTAATAGGGCCGGGGAGTTAGCTCAGTGGTTCTGGCGCCTGTCTTGTAAGCGCAAGGACCCGGATTAGATCCCTGGTAACCACATATCATACTGGGCATGGAGACTCATGCCCAGCAGCAACCAGTACCACATACCACAGTGCCGGGCGTGGTGGCTCACGCCTGTCATCCCAGCACTCGGGAGGCAGAGGCAGGAGGATTGTGATGTGAGTTTGAGGCTGAGCTCAGGGCCAGCCTGAACCACAAAGCGAGACCCTGTCTCCAAAAACCTAAAAAAAAAAAAAAAAAAAGTCAAGTAATAAAAATATAAGTATTCCAGGAGCTTTAATATGTATTTTAATTGAGTTTATTGGTCCATTTTAGGTATACATTATGCTCCCATTCATCATTGAGAATTTGTACCTGTACATGACATACCTTGATTCTTTTTATTTTCCTATTCCCCTATCTTCTGTACGACAACCCACACTCCCTCTACATTCCATTATTTTCTTTTTTCCTTCAAATTTTTTTCTTTCTGTTTTGCTTCCCCTTGCCCTGTAATATATTGAAATTTTCATAGAACTTTTAAAAGTATATCAGAAAAATAAAGTAACAAATTATATGAAAATTTTAGTACTAATTTAAAAATTTCTGAATTTGATAATTGAATGATTTTCAGAAATTAAGAACCAAAGAAAATACTATAATTAAAATTGTTAGATTCCTCTAAACTACAAATAGATTTATTATATCCTATTAGTCAGATAGAAACCTGAAGTTCATCAAAGTGTCATATTTGTGGTGCTGAATACTTTTATATATTTACAATAATTTTATATTGATAGTGTAATTATGAAACAATTTTAATCTGCTACTAAACTTTTTTATAACTATTAAATATGTATAATTCATTGTCATCTGACTATATTTTCCCTATGTCCTTCTTTCAGTTCATCCTACAAGTAAAAGAACTTGTAAAATCTCACTGATTAAAACAGTTTATAGAATATCATAGTACTTGACTTCAAAAGAGTAGACACATTTTCTCATGACACATGATATAATCATTTTAAATGTGCAAGAGAACTAGTCATCGACCTTTAGATTTAAGCATCTCAGCAACTTGAAGGGAGATGAAATAATCTCAATTATGAATGTTAAGACACTGGAATGTTTCTGGTGAAGTCGCTTTCCTCTTTTGGTGAGCAGAATCACATTTATTTTCTTGCTAGTGGTAGAAAAATCTGAAAAAGGTGAGCTTTGAATTCTCTTAACCAGTAATAAAAGCCTTGCTGGCCGGACAGGTTGTCAGAGCAGTCATCGACATAAGGTTGTGTAGTAGCTGTGTCTGCCAACTTATGCAGTAGTGAATATTTTAACTGGCAGCCTTCCAAAACTAAACATGAATCTTACCATCTCATATTACAGTGCCTAATCAAGACATCTCAGGAGTGATTGCACTGACATTGTTTGAAGACTATATCTACTGGACTGATGGGAAAACCAAATCGCTTAGCCGCACTCATAAAACCTCAGGTGCAGACAGACTCTCCCTGGTTAACTCATGGCACACCATCGCAGACATCCAGGTGTATCATTCCTACAGACAGCCTGATGGTAATTTTTCCTTCCAAGATTTCCATAAATGCTTCTGCCTCTTTCAATAATATTGCTGTTTTGATTCTGTCAGAGTTAAGTGGAGTTTCACTTTCATCAAAAATGACCAGATTTCATTAACATTACTTTATACAATGGATTCAGCTGTCAAGTACTGTTGTTAAGTAATATGAGTAGAAACTCAATAATAGTGCAATTATTGACTTGTTCAAATTATATTAAGCTTAAATGGTAATGAAATGTGTTTAGAGGAGTGAAGATTAAATTCAAAAAATAATTTGTTCATAATACAATTGTATTATAAACAACTGAGACTTACAATTCTGAGTGGAAAGAGTAGCATTTAAATAGCCTAGGGTTTAAAGCACTACAACAGTAGCAAATTTACTTATGCATGCCTCCAATAAGTATTCTATTAGGCATTGTGGAATATGGGTTCGATTATTTCACTGAAGAACATACTCAGGACTAGAAATCAAAGCCCTGACTCCATTAGCTATTGATCATCATTTCATTGTCGTCTTTTACTCTGTATTTCTAAACATGTCTATATCTTTGTCCTTGGTCTCTATTTTTGCTGAACAACTTTTCCTACTTATATGCTTGCTTTGTAGAAACAATCAAAATTGTTAAATAGTCAACTGGATGACATTATATCCTGAGTAGCTTTTGTAAAAAGTGCTTCATAATTATATTCATTGTCAGTTCTTTATTCCAAAAAATATTATTAAACTGTATATATTCAAATACATGTCTTAAATGTCTTATCTCTAATCCCATGTGATATTATTGTTCCTCCTTCCTGTTTGTAGTCTCCAAACATCTCTGCATGATCAATAATGGCGGCTGCAGTCACCTGTGCCTTTTAGCACCGGGGAAGACTCATACCTGCGCATGTCCCACCAACTTCTACCTTGCGGCTGATAACAGGACTTGTCTGTCCAACTGCACAGCTAGTCAAGTGAGTGATTGTCTTGAAAGCATATTCTGGAATGTATGGGCCAGTTTTTTTTATAGGTTTTGCCTGAGTTTCCTTCCATGCTAACTGCCTTTTTGAAATATTAATTGTTGGTCTTTGTTTCTGTTAGCAATCATGTTTACACATGGTACTTTAGGTACTATAGTACAGAGATGCAAAAGAAAACAGAAATAAAACTGTTCCTACCTAACTCTACTTGGAATAATAATAGTCATAGGGAGAGTATAGAAGGACATTTTACATAGTTCGAGAGAGCAGGCATGGGGCCAGGGATTTAGTTCAGTGGTTGTGGCACCTGCTTTGCAAGCCCGAGGCCTTCGGTTCAGTCTCCAGTAACCAAATAAAAGAGTGTTGGGTATGATGACTCACACACACCAGCAATCAGTACCACATACCACAGTGCCAAGTGTGGTGGCTCATGCCTGTAATCCCAGCACTCGGGAGGCAGAGAGAGGAGGATTGCTGAGTTTGAGGCTGAGTTCAGTATCAGCTTGAACTACAAAGCAAGACCCTGTCTAAAAAGCAAAAGAAAAAAGGAAGGCAGACAATTAGGGCTTGGGAAGTTTAAACAAAAATATCTTCCTAGCCAATTTGCTCAGCACAATCATTCACATTCTCTCTCGTTCCCAATTGACAAGCAAAGGAAAAAAAAAATAACTGTATGTAGATTAATTCTCAAGATTCTTTTACAACTAAAAGGTAAAATAATTTTCTTGTGAAATTATTCTTTTTCTTCCAAATGTACTTATTTTACCATCAATATTCCAGAAGAATGTTGTATTTATAGATAGATTCATGAAGTCAACTTTAATGCTTTCAAACTCTGGGGACTAGTCATTTGACCTTTCCTAATCGGACTTTATTAATTTTGAGACATTATTTTATTTGACATGTGAGAAAGAAGCCTTAATTTATTTTTTAAATGCCTCAATTTATTCGTACACTTTTATGCTTTGTTTTGGCTGATTTTCCGGTTATTAGCATGATGTTATGGAAGAAATTAAATTTCTCTTTGAGTAAGGTTATGTTCAAAATGGAGAAATTAGCAGTAACTTAGTGTGCCTCTTTGGTTAGAAAATGAGTGTCACGTGTGTAAGGACTGTATGTGATAAAGACGTGAGACCTTTTCTCAGCACTTGTCAGTACTTGCGATGCGAAGAGCAGATTCTGGTGATAAAGTCACTGGGATCATGGGCCCTCATTAAAGTGGCTGGGTTACTCTGCTTTGAAGCCTAACTTCTGGCTCCCATGTGTCCTCATATTTTAAATGGGATACTGGTTCCCATAGATAATTTCCAGCATTATGTCAGTGAAAAGCAGACTGGATAATGTATAAATGACTCCTGGAATGTGGTTCTAATAGTTTGGGACAATGTGCTGTTCAATATGAAAAGGCTACATCGCGTAAAAGAATGAAGCAGGGGTAGGAAAGAGAAGCAGAAGAACACACGTGACACATCTCCCTTTTACAAGGCAGATCCTCAGTAATGAGACCCTTCCTCAGAGAGACCACCATGTTAACGTGCATTTATGAGGACGAGGTCCTTATACACTAACCTCTTAAGGCCTCAATTTAAGTATCAACAAGTGACAAATTTCCACATGAGATTCAGAGGAAACTTAAAGAAGAACAATAATATTTCCAGGTAGTTCTTAAGAAAACAAATAGGAAAAGACCCTGGCACATAATAGCTATTGTAATTAACCTTGTTTTCCAGTGCAACTCGAATATAATTAAAAGAGCATATCTGCAATTAGTGTGTATTACTATCAGGAGGTTCCCATGTCTAGTTGAAGGTATAAGTCATAGACTTTGATGAATGTTAATTTTTAAAAATGAATTTTTATCAAAGATCTGGAAATTTAAATCACTATACAATGTAAAATTTAAGGGAAAGTCATATTATTTTAACCTTAAAATATGGTTCTTATTGTTTTTATTTAGTAAAAGTTTCATGTTGTCCTGCTGGTTACTCTGAAAGCCCTTTGTTCCCTTGCTGCAGAGTACAGAGTGAGCCAGTCTATGGGGACCCAAAACTGAGGCCATGATTTGTCTAGCAGAGATAGTGCCTTCATTAGCCACAGTGCACACTGAGCCTCTACATCCAGCCAAAACTGTGGAAAGCCAAGGATGAGTGTCCCACACACAGGCATGGGCAGTCAGACATTAGCCTTGATCCAAGCATAAGAGGTGCGTTCCAAAAGATTATAGAAGGAAATCTATAATTAAGCTTATTCAGGCCCAAACATCTGATCAATTAATGAAAAATCTTAGTTGATCTGAAATTACTATTTATATATTGAATTGACTTCCCAAATTTGTTATTGATAGCAAGATTACAGTTCTTAGAGTTTTTCACATACTTAACTTCATGCATTCTTGAAATAGCAAAACAGAACAAATAGTCTACAATATAGACCAAATGACTTTGTTTTCAGCTACTCTACTTGAAAATATAACTTATTATTTCATTTCTCTTATTATCAATAAAAAAGATAATAATGAACAGCTAACTTAACTTAGTGGTTATTCCTGAGAATCTTTAGGTTTATGCAGCTGTTTTGCCAATGATAATTTTCTGATTTCAGGAAATAAAAGAATTATTATAAATTCCTTAGAGAAAAAGAAATTCATAGCAACACAGTTTTCAGTGAGGCAGACATTTAATGGAGCAAAAGATCTTATCATGGTGTGTATATTTAATGTACCAATAAAGATAATTAAAAAAAAAAAAAAAAGATCTTAGTTACCAACCACACCTAAAGCATTCTGATAAAAATCACCAAAGAAGCCATACATGGTGGCTCATGCCAGTAATCCCAGCACTAGGGAGGCAGAGGCAGGAGGATTACGATGAGTCTGAGGTTTGCTGGGCTACATAGTGAGCTCACAGCCCGGCTGAACTACAAAAGCAAGACCCTGTCTCAAAAAAAAAAAAAAATTACCAAAGAAGTTTAAATTTTTATCATCTAATGACTACTACCAATGAAATAATATAGAAATACTAAAGTACTATGAATTTTTACAAAAATAAATTTGGCAAATCACAATGATAAGAGTGAAAGTGTGAAATAATATGATGATCTGTAAAAGTAATCATTAAATATGATTAATTTAAATAATTTCAATTGGAAAAAAGTCTCAATTTTTAAAAATAGCTTTACTTGTGTTTTAAGTGCAGATTCTATATGTCAATTAAACTTCATGATACCAGCATTTGCAATTTATTCTTATATTTATCAGGGATATGTATTTATTTTTCAAAGATTCTTTTTTCGTGGTAATTATAATCTGCAATTTATTTTATGAATATATAAGTATTATTCAACATTAACTATGTGAAATATTTTATATTTATATTTATCATTGATCTTTTTAAAATAACTGAAATTAAATGTGAAGAAATGGAACTCAGACATGAAATAGAATAGCATGAAAAATTAATAAATATATCTTAGCCTGGCCCCTCTCAACTCAAAATTATTTTATGCTCTTATTAGAAATTAAATGGAGAGAAAAATCATCATGTCATATTTAATTCCAATAGCTATTTATTTAAATCAAGAATATTTAGTGAACTTTTAAAAAATATGTGTTAGATATTTTTCAAAACATGATTGGGAATACTTTGAAGATGTTTGGGAGACATCCAATCCCCTTACTAATGTGTTTTGATTTACCATAATGACTGGAAATGTTTAATGTTCAGGGCACTTAGTCTCAGAGTTAGCCTCATATCCCCAGGCCCTTACTATGAATAAAGGTATTTTCCTCCTCTGGTAATATAAAAAAATCACAGCATGCATGACCTCGGACTTGCAAGTAGAAGAAAGTCACTTCAACCTTTAGGTCTTCCCTTGGATTCTTAGTGTTGTGTTCCTTCAAAATTGCCTTGTAAGAAAGATTCACTTCCATGCTTAATGTAACTACCCTGAATCAACCCTTAACAACTATCAAGTTGAACAAAATCTAACACAAAATTTTCTCTTCTTGGAAAAAAGTAATAATGTTTCAAGTGAATAAACTCTAAGCTTGCTAGTCCATTGTCTTTAGAGATAAATGAACTGAGGCTGTCTTTTTTAAAAGATATTTTTCTTGCGTATAATACGTTAAGGTAAATGCCAACTCTCAATCAGTCACACTCTTGGGAATTTCAACACTTCTAAAATAAAATAAAATATCAACCTAATGAAAATATTAATCTAATTTTTTCACTTTTGAATAATATTTTAATGTACTTTTCACAGAATTTCTACTGAAATCAAAAAGGTGCCATTACTGGAAGAAATTGACCAAATTTCATATCTTGCTAGTTTAATAATTAAAGTGAAATTTTTAATTGCAGTAACATCATATGAAAATTTTTCTCTGCATGGAAAATGTGGCTTATATTCTTCTTTCTTATTTGAATGTTGCTAAGAAAAGAAATGAGGGATCACTAAAGACTAACCTTAATGACCTTATTTGGTCAATGTGAATTGTTGTCCTGTTGGCTGTTATGTAAAATGATTCTGTGCCCAGACATGGCCTGTGGTTTGGACTTAGATCACCTTACTTCTAATCATAGCGTGGATAGTAACTTCTTGAAATGTTTTTATCATAATAAGCCTCTAGTGTGCTAAATAAACCTATACCTAAATATTGCCACCTAACTGTTATAACTAACATTTTGATTGTTAATTGTCAATGATGGTGATTTTTAAAAGGCATTTTAAATACAAAACTCTATTCCTCCTTCTACGCATTAAAATTATTACATATTCTGAGAAGAGATATGTTTATAAAATCTCAATGTTTTATTTTGAAAAAATGCTCCTGTGCTTGTTTAAAATAAATGTCAATATTAAGGCATTTACAAGTTACACTTTCATTTATTATCCAGAAAACATTATGTATTTATTATTTATTCTAAAAGCAGAAAATAACTGGATAGACCTCTGTTTTTTCTAAGAAATATTCTTAAAGTTAATATGGTCAGATATTCATTTCAGATAAAGGTGATGTTTTCAGTGTGAAAGAACTTCTGTGTAATCACAGCGTCAGAGAAGTGACAGATGCTTGCTGTTATCTGTGTCCCTCACACGGTGGCAAAAGGACACAGGCTGCCAACTCTTCCTCACCCAAGACTCTGAAAACCAGGCACTTCAAAAGACTAACTCGTATTACCTGGATTAATAGCATTTGATAGGTATTCTTGCTATTCTTGATAATTCTTAGCCTCATTTTGTATTTAGGAACCCTTTTTTATGTAAAATCGCCCTGAGACAGGATGTCATTGAGCGCGTACATCCGGGTGCACAGGAGCTGTCAGGGGCTTTTCCTGAATAACGTACTCTCCTGGAGGATCATGTTGCCACCTCTTATACATTTACTATCTTTTGTAGAAGGCTTGAAATCCTGTGTCATCCACATTAATAGTAAGAGAACAGGAGAGATGTACTGCTTCAGTGAATTTTTAAATGCATCTTATGTTTCCCCTTCTTTGAAAGTTCCGTTGCAAAACCGACAAATGTATTCCATTCTGGTGGAAATGTGACACTGTGGATGACTGTGGTGATGGATCTGATGAACCAGATGACTGTCGTAAGTACCTGGGAAAAGGCTGCGATCTGGAATTTCAAGTTCCTTATATTCTAAACCTAGATAATTGAAGCTCTATTCAAAGTATTTGCTGACACAGTACTTTTCCAAAATAAAAATCCAAACGTCTCATGTGATGTCTTGAAAATATAGCAAAAATTGTTGCAGTCTTATTTCTCACTTTTAAAATGTTAGTATAACTCCATCCACAGTTTATGTGTCTTTCTTTTTTATCAAGTTTGATTACATGTAGGATAGTTACATTGTTTCCAGCTACATTCTATGTATATACATTTCGTGTTACATAGTTACATTCCTTCCATTACTGTAGTGTTCTGTAATGTAGTAACTGATATGATTTTAACCTAATATATGGCAAAATTAGAAGCAAAAATAATCAAGGTTTTTAGAATGCCATACAATAACTGAAATATTACTTTTAAAGAATATAAACTTTCAACTTTTCTTTAGTAAAATTGAAAAAACTCTAAAAGTCAGATTTTTTTCAATTATAATCATTAGTTTGCATTTCAGGAATTTAATGTATTGTCATCAGTTTTAGTAAATTGACTCCCAATTACTCCTTTGGACTGTGATTAGGATTTTTAGGGGCTGCCATTTCACAGTCATTGGTAACTGCAGTGGTAATTGGCAGTCAGCAGACATTTCCATGGTAGTTCACTGTGCAGGCTACTCTAATAATGACCTATCAAATTAAAGATGCTTTTAATCAATCATAATAATTCCTTCAACATCTTAGTGAATGTTTATCATGATTTGGCTTTGAAAATAGAGTTCAGATATCTTTCAGGTTGCACTGAAAACTAGTTACTTAATGTGCTAAAGCTTTGTGCCCCCTAATTATGAACCTGTTTTAAATTTAGACACTTTAGAAATTTATTTAAAGGAGCTGTGTTCCATCTCTCTGGTCACAGCAAAGTCTATCACATAGTAGAAGTTGTTAAATACAGTTGATAGATTTGGAATTAACAATTAATCAATGAGAAGGAAAAATATATATAATTACTAATATAATTTTTCCACATTAAAAATTCCTTAATCTTTATTTTAGAAATAATTTCCCATTTGTTATGATAGATGACTTATAAAGAATATCATGTGCACAGCTATGGTAGCATATGCCTGTAATCCTAGTCCGATGGAAGTGAAAGAGGATTAATGGTGAATTTGACGCCCACATAGACCACTGTAGTTAAAGAACAACATGAACTGTCTAATAGCATCCTTAGCCCTGTACTCCTCTTAAAAGCATATGAGTAGAATAGCTACAACATCATTCCCTAATTATTCTTTCTCCTTAAATTACTGTATAAATTACCACAAAATTATTATATGAAATGATAATTTAGTAATCTTACTTATTTTAACACATGGAAAGTCACTTCTTATTTCTTTATTTTTGTAGCTCATAGAAATAAACAACATTTAATATTTTAATTTGGTCTCTGAATTAAGAAGATAACCTTACTGACCAGATATACTCTTCTCTAAGTGTATATCACCATAACAACCAGCTGTAAAGTCCACAGCATGCAATAGTTTTCTTTTTGAAATATTTAAAGCTCTCAAAATTTACTGTTAATCAGCTGAAATTTAACACTGGATCCACAGTGATTAAAAGTGAAAGATTCAATGTAGTGTAATGCATTTTTTGTATTCACCCAATTTCAGAAAACACCGTGATAAAATACTAATGTATCTTTGAGGGGGACATATTAATTTCCACACATTTTGTTTCTTAATTTACAAGTAATGATTACACATATTTATGGTGCATAGCAACATGCATGTACCTATTCACAGCCTTTCACATATGCAGTACCACATAATTTTTGTTTTTTGGTTGGCATAACATGTGTGATCTACTTTATTGAATCTTTCAAATATATAGTATTGTAAAGTATTGAAATATATATCAGAACTTTCAAACTTATTCTTCCTATTTAACTGATATTTTATTTCCTTTGGCCAGTAGCTCTTCAATCTTCCAGCCTCTGATAACTACCATTTTACTCTGTTTGCATGAGTTCAACTTTATCAGATTCCATATGTAGAAGAGATGATATGTGTCTTCCTATGCCTCATTTTTTCCACCATTTAACCTAGTGTGCTGTGGTTTCATATAAATTATGACAAATGAAAGAAATCATTTTTAATGAAGCTTAGTAACAGTTCATCATACAGACATTTGTGTTTCTCTGTTATATGCATGGATGCTTCAACAGATAGATTAGTAGACAGATATATGAGTAGATAGGTAGATAATCACACACCACATGTTCTATATTCATTCATTCATACATCTATTCATGGGTATAAGGTGGCACTTGAATAATTCTCATAATTCTTGAATTATGTAAATAATATAGCAATTAATGGAGTGTACATATCTTTTAATATATTGATTTTATTTTTCATTTAATGATTTAGTATTTTACTATTATACATGTATCCAGTAGTAAATATATATTGATTTCTATAGAAGTATATCTATACCTATGCCTACATAATAAATAGGTAAATACATAGATACATGATTAATTATGTTGAACATTTATTCATATATATATATATATAAAATATTACTATATTCTATTTTTAGAAATTTTCATGTAAGTCCTTAGCCAATTTTTAAAATTAAATGGTTTTTTAACTGCAGACTTGAGCTTCTCATATGTCAATAATATTTGCCTCCTACCAGACACATGGTTTCTAAATATTTTTTCCAATTTCAGAGTGTGTCTCTTCACTCTTGATTGCTTTCTTTGTAGGAAAGAACAATTTTAATTTGACAAAATCCCTTTAGTCTGTTTTTAACCTATGTTGTTGATGTCATGTTTGACAATCTTCTTAGTGCAATATCATGGTGATGTTCCCTTATATTTTCTTCTAGCAGTTCATTATTTTATTGATGGCATTATCTCTGTGACCTTTAGGAAATAGACTTTATTAGGGATATAATCTCTGTGGTCGTTAGCAAAAGTTAAAAAAAAATGCTTAATTTGTACTTGATGGGTGAGTATCAGTTTGCATGATACTTTGAGTCATAAGGGGTAGAAAATAACATACATGAATCCCTGGAGTGTTGAAATAACATTTTACAGTTGCTACATCAACATATGTAGTTATTAAGAGACATTGACAATTTCTACTTCTAAAGAATGTGAGAAAGCCTGTTCCTAAGGAAACATACTGACAGACGTATGTAACTCTATTTATATAAATACAAATAAAATTGATGCACAAATAATTATAAGTCACTATAACTCAATACATATTTCCTATGGTATCCTAGAACAGCAAGGATCATGATAGAGACATTTATAGGGTACCCATTTATTTCATAGACATTCTTTTTTAGCATAATAATGGCAATAGCAAATGTACAGATGGAAAAACATTACATTTTAATTCCTCATACGCAAACCAGTATGAAGCTGTAGATCATCACTGCAAGAATATGGAGACAGACAAGAGTAACAAGCCTACAGGAAGACATTTGCCACCAAACTGAGGCAGTCTTATCATCTGGTTAGTACTCACGCAAAGCTACAGCCCAACTCGTATAGTTTGGCTTACCATTTTCTTTGCCAATAGGTAGGAAATGCCAGGCCTATACGTGCTGATTCATGCTGACAAAACTAAACTTTTCATTTTCATTTTTAAACAGTAAAATTACTATTTTAACTAAGTTGCCCAAGCTTGAGATTGTGGTCCTCGTGCCTCAGTATCCCAAAGGACTGAGATTATAGGTGTATGCTCTCAGGCATTTACTTAACATATGGAGTCATTTTTATGTCAAAGCTAATGATATAGCAAAAGAATATTGAAAAAATATATAAAGCAATGGTATTAGAAGAAATACATACATTCATTACATAAAAATAAAGCATATATATTTTAAACATTTAAAAGTCATTGACAAATTTTACAAATTGGAATTAAATGACTCGCCATTTTAGAACTTTCAGGTCTGTGGAATTAAAACACATAAAACGATTCATTTTTAAAAGAATATTTATATGTTCAGTCAATATTGTAATAAAAGCATAATTTACTGGCTAAAAAGTATGAAATATCATTTATTAATCTTTGCTTCATTGGTCTGAACTAATGAGGAGCATATTATTAATCTCATGATCAGTGAGTAGTAACGTACAGTACAGTCATTAGTCAAAAAATTAGAATTGCATTACAAACACCAAATTCGTGAGACGTGAACCAGATTTAGATCTGAATTCCAAATCTGGAACTTAAAAGGTATGTATCTTGCGGTGGAGAAGTAATTCCATAAAGCTGAATTTCAC
Source organism: Petromus typicus (assembly GCA_004026965.1). Lineage (NCBI taxonomy): Eukaryota > Metazoa > Chordata > Mammalia > Rodentia > Petromuridae > Petromus > Petromus typicus. The sequence continues at coordinate 16,972 of PVIR01012246.1, forward strand.
TTGTAAAATGGCCACAGTGATATTAAAGGGATATTATGAAATTAACTTAGAAACTGAATCTGATATTGTATAGTTCAGTGCCTGGTACAGTGTATATTCCCTAGATATTTTACTTATTATTAATAGTATAAAATTAAATACTATAGCAAAACACATTATAGTTTGCAAATTATTTATAGTAAACTTTATGTATATTTATATTTGCATTGCATTTGAAGCATTGGCCTTATATATAAGTAGTATAAAAATCAATATTAATAGATCTCATTTAGATGTGACAGACAGTGAAAGCATTTGACTCAAGCATTACTAGAGAAGAGCTGAGGACTTAGCTCGGTGGCACTGTGCCTGCCTCACAAGTGCAGGGTCCTGAGTTTGATTCCTGCTATCCCAGAAAAAAAAAAAAAACTATTAGTAAAATATATATATGGAGGGCTTATGTACAGATGATAGACATAGCATAAGCAACAAAATGCACAAAGAGAGAGCATTTTTTAAATATTAGAATGCAATTTTTTATTCTAGTAAATTTTATTCTGCAATTCAATATCTTCTAGGCATCAGTAAAATAAGGACACATTTTTATACTTCTTATAGAACTTCTGTACTTCTTATAGTTTTTATATAATTATATATTGTTTGGCCCATCCCACCACATTTAGTATGAAATCTAATTCAGAGGCCCATTTAACTTCCTTATATGTTACGTGTATATCGGAATACAATAGCTCTCTTCATATGAGACGTTAATATTGTTCTCTCGGTTATATTTTATGTAAAATCTAGTAAATAGTTTAATGTCAGTAAAGCTCTATGCAAGGTGTCCTAAGGTACAAGTGCCACTCTCTATATAACGTGTATGCATTTTTCTTCGCCAGCTGAGTTTAAATGTCAGCCAGGCCGATTTCAGTGCGGAACCGGACTCTGTGCTTTGCCCGCATTCATCTGTGACGGAGAAAATGACTGCGGGGACAATTCCGACGAGCTCAACTGTGGTAGGTGATTAAGTTCCTGAGAAGTGTACGTCTTCTTCTTAACTAATAGGAACACGCTGGTTTAAATGAGACACAAATCTCAGTTCCAATTTTTGGTTCACTGATTTTAGACACACATGTCTGTTTGTCGGGTCAGTTCAAGTGTACGAAGAACCAGAAATGCATCCCGGTGAATCTCCGATGCAATGGACAAGATGACTGCGGGGATGAAGAAGACGAAAGAGACTGTCGTAAGTCTTCTCAGAATGTCCTGTCTTGTCTTACCTTTGATTCTCAACACAGCTTGGTTTGAAAGGTAGTCAACCTAAGTTCTTACAAAGTACAAAACCAGTGATAGTGACCAGATAACTACTGACAGATGCCACTGTGGATGGAGTATCTAAAAAGTGCTTTATCAAAATACAGAGAGAAGTGGAACATGAGCGATTCTTAAGATCGACCAAAGGGTTATGATCAACATGAGTAGCAGCAGCATCAGTGTTTTTCTTAAGAGAAACATCAGAACAGAAACCACAGTGTGATTGATTATGAGTTTTTTCACAAACTGATTTTTGACCATATTAAATAGTAACTGATAATTTATTTCTGTCATTTAGTAGTTATCTTAAATGAGCTCCAGAGAAGTATTTCTCCTATAAAATATGTGTTGAAAATTTGATATATTAAAAATTTAG
>PVIR01012246.1:18740-45268 GCA_004026965.1 Petromus typicus
AAAAAAAAAAAAAAAAAAAAAAATTTAGTCATGTACTTTAACAAAGTTACTTTTAAAAAATTATAAACATTTTATTTAAGAAATTTAACAGGTCACCTGAAATAATAATATGGAAATTTTTTTCTGTTTATTATGTATTTTAATCTCCTTTTAAAAACTAAAGTACATTAAGTGGAAGTTAAAACAGTGTACACCGTATACGTGTAGTACACAGAAAGGCATGCATGTTTGTTTGTGTGTGTCTGTATATAACTCTACATCTCCAGCACACACATACACACAAGAACTAAAAGATTAAGCACCTGTCAAGTTTCACATTTTCAACAAAACTGCTGTCAACATTTCTGACTTGCTGAAGTTTTTATTTTATTACTTTCAAACATTTATCAGTAAATAATGTGCAGCCATCCAGCACTATGATTAAGATAGTGCATTCCAAGAAAAGTTAGTGCTGGTTCTTTACGACGAGCCGTCATGGAAGCTGATCCATTAAACCAACGAGAGTGTACAGTCCGACTCAGATGCCCACTGCTTCACATGCCCAGCACTTCTAGTAGACATTTTGATTAAATTGTATGCTTTATCTTTCATTCACATAACGTCTTCCAAGTTGGGTCATTTTCTGTTTATAAAAATGACATAAATTCCTAAACATACCTGGAACATTATTTGAAATATCTTGTATCCTTTGCTTTTAAATTAATTTTCAAATATCTAATTAGGAGGGTTTCAAACTATAATTTTTATTAATGTAGTATTGCAGAAATATGTTTTCCTTGTTTATTTCTACTGGAAGGGATATTAGGAATGTATTACAAGTAATAGAAATGTTAAAGTTCCTTACCTTCAGAAGCCAGTTAATTAAAAGATAACTTTTAACTTTGAAATAACTGTGCTAGACACTTTCTAATTACTTCTTATAAATGAAATGTCCATTGTCCTTCAAAGCTACATATTCATGGCGGTTTTCCTCTTAAGCTGAAAACAGCTGCTCTCCAGACTATTTCCAATGCAAAACTACCAAACACTGCATTTCCAAGCTGTGGGTTTGTGACGAGGATCCAGACTGTGCAGATGCATCGGATGAAGCCAACTGTGGTGAGTGTTTTGTGACAGTGTCTGGTCTGCTTGTACTCATGTCACCCCTGAGAGTCACAGGGAAGCAATTCCAAACACAGTTCTGATGAACATAAGGTCTTTCAGTGAGAAAGCTTTGTTTTTGTGCTGCTGGAATCACAACAGACTTTAGTTACCTATCTTAGAGAAAGCTTAGAAGAATAAAATGAGAAAAGTAAGAATTTCATAGCATATAGTCTGTAAACTAGACTATAAATAACATTAAAAATAGGAGAAAAGACACAGTTTTCACATTGTCCTAGACTTCATATTTTTTGCTTAAATTAATAAGATTCTTCTTTCATATAAAGATTGTGGTTTTGTTGTTGTTGTTGTTGTTGTTGTTGTTTTGAGACAGGTTCTCACTTTTTACCTCAGGCTGCCCATGAGTTTACTATGTAGCCCAGGCTCACCTCAAACTCACAGCAATCCTCCTGCCTCAGCCTCCTGAGTTCTGAGATTACAAGCATGAGCCACCACGCCCAACCCTGTGGTACGTGGTACTGATTTCTGGTTGGTGTGAGTCTCTAAAGCCACCATTGTATGTGGTTACTGGGGATCAAACTAGGGACCTTGCACTTGTAAGACAAGTGTGGGAACCAGTTAGCCAAATTCCCCACCCCTGTGTTTGTTCATTTTAAACATAGTGAAAAAACGTAGAGAAAAAGCAAGAGTAAAGCACATGTTTTGTATTAGTAAATAGCAGTATGATAGGATCACTTACTTAGCCTTTGGTCCTGAAATATTGATATTTTCATATTGTTTACTTACAATGATTCTTAACATTGTAAATATCAAAACATATTCATTTTGTTTAATGCATTTCATTCTTTAGTAGTTTGAAAATGTGAAGAATAAGATGGAAATGAAAATTAGTGCCTATGTATAATCATTTTATCTTTTGCTAAACATTAATTAAGCCCACTAGGTAGGCAAATATGTCAACATGGTGTTCTTAGAGAATAAAAAAAATAATAGTTGATGAGGGGAGACAAACTATGTTCTAATAAATGTAAGTTTACTAATATTCACCGACAAAATTATTTAAATGAAACTTAATTAGATTATACAGGACTCAATTTTTGTGAAGGAAACAGAACGCACATAATTCTTACATTCTCTGAAATTCTGTTTGTACGGAATAATCTGTATAGCCACTGACAATAATAACATGTACTTAATTTATTTTCTGAATATTGTGTTCCCTGTAACTGTGTCTTTGGAACATGCAACCATTACAACAAGTCACAGGATCATAAAACTACTAATTAACATTTTGTAAAATTGATCTTCACAATTGATTCACATAGCTTCACACTATAGTTATCATCAGTTGTAATATTAGCAACTTCCTTGCTCTTTTGTCTTTTGTATTTCTGTTTTATAAATAAATTTAATTCAGACAATTTAACTGTTATGGGATATATTAATTTAAAAATACATATTCTACTGCTTGGCTAATCATCTTTCATTAGTGTCCTAGTTAAAATCACACCAGCGAGAGTTTGGAGAGGAACTCGAAGTTACTACACAGTGTTATACTTTGTACAGTTTGTTTTTCCAACATGACTTTGAACAAATTCAAACAAAGAGATAGAAATGGTCAATGTGTATTTTTATTTTGCTTTCAGTGTGTAATGAGGAACTTTGAGTCAGTCAGCTCAAGAAATTAATGAACATATTATAAAATATAAAATAGCTACATATTAATTTATAAAACATTTCAAACATTCAGATATATATGGAAACTTACACACTAGTACTGTGTAATCTTTGTGCTAGATATTTAAACTTCATCCAAGATAAACTATTTTAACACATTTATATTCATACAGCAGCACACAAGACACTGCCTTCTTTTTCTGTCTTGAAATCATATGTATTTTAAATATTATTATATAAACATATATCTAGAGACCATAATGTTAAGTGAACTAAATTAAAAGTGTAAGTTTAAATATTGCTTTATTTCTCTTATGTGAAAAACTCAAACCACAAGTAAGGAGCAAAACAAAAGATAGATATTGGGGAGTAGGGAGCTGCTTTTCAAATGGAAAAAAACATAGAAATGGGGAAGGGATTTTTTAAATGTTGAAGAAAACAATGGAAGTAAAGCTTTGAATATGAGGAAAGGATTAAAAATTGGGAGAATCAGGGAAGAAGGAGAAGTGAAGGGAACATAAAAGAATTAAGATAATGTCATGTGTATGTACAAACTCTCCCCAAATGTAATCATTATGTACTACAAATGAGTATCTAAAAACTCATAGGATTTGGGGAAATTATATGTGATCTGTTATTTTAATGTTTTGTAACAATAAGAATTAATAATTAACCTAGTTCCTTACTGAAGATTATTTCTGTAAGTTGTGATTATTAGCAAATTAAGCACACATTTCCTTTGACCATGAAGTCTGGGTTCCCCAGTTAGGTTTACAGTTCAGTGACATGTTCAAAAGCTCATTTAAGACAGAATGGACAGCGTGAAGAAGCAGGACTCTCTTAAACCTTAAACCTTATACCAGGAAAGGACTGAGTTATGCTTGGGATGAAGGGTCTGGAATGAAACTGAATAAGGAAACTCTGGTACTGATCATTCTAACTATCTCTTCATGTGTGAATTTAGTTATTTATGAAATTAATGATTTTGAAAGATTGTGTGATATTATATTTAGAATAGCATTTAACAAATGTTAGTTACATGATTTCAGGATAGTCCATGGTGCTGTTATGCTCTGTGATATTAACTAGTCTGCTGTGGTCCTTTCAAATTATTATGAGGTAATTGGTGATGAATACAGTTTGAAGCTGTGCTTTGTGAATTGACTGGGAAGTCCAATCCTGCCCCACGATAAGTGGCAGTCTTATGATTCCAGGGCACACTGGAATGGTTGCATGTTCCAACAACACTACGTGGAAGACAATTGATTTTTTTTATCTTTATTGGTACATTGCATACATGCATCATGATTGCACTCCATAATGGAGATTTGTGTCAGTATAAGACACAACTTAATTCTCATTTTTTCTCATAGCCCTACCCACCCTACCACCCCCCCATATACATAAAATCTGTTTCCTTACTTTTTTGTTATAATCTCATTATTTTCCCCCTTACCCTATTTTACTTTGAGTATTTTCTATTTCACAATATATAACATACAATTCTAGAACTCATTTACATCTTTATTTTCTCATACCAGAGAAAACATGTGATATGTACCTATCTGTGACCTATTTATTTCACTTATGAGGATATCCTCAAGGTATGTCCATTTAAGTATAAATGATTCAAACCTATCATTTTTATGGCAGAGTAATACTCCATCCTGTAGAAGAACCACAGCTTTTTTATCCAGTCTCCAGTTGATGGACACTTGGGTTGTTTCCAAGATGTAGCAATCACAAATTGGGCTGCTATAAACATGGGTGCACATATGTCACTGTGATATAAGTCTTTTAATTCTTTTGTGTATATACCTAGCAGTGCCATGGCCAGGTCAAATGGGACATCCAATAAGACTATTGATTTTTTTTTTTTTTTTTTTTTTTTTGAGACAGGGTCTCACTTTGTGGTTCAGGCTGGCCCTCAGCTCAGCCTCAAACTCACATCACAATCCTCCTGCCTCTGCCTCCCGAGTGCTGGGATTACAGGCGTGAGCCACCTTGCTCTGTAATTCTGGCTGGCCCTGAATCACTATTGTAGACCAATCTGGCATCAAACTCCAGACAATCCTGCCTCAGCTTTCCAAGTGCTGAATTACAAGTGTGTACTGCTATGGCTTGCAAAGTCCATATTTTGATATTAAATTTAAATTAATCAAAAGTCACATATCATATTATTACCTGCAATAATAGTTTCATAGTTATAGGTTGTAAATGCCAAAATAAAATTAAAAATAAAAGTAGACTAGATTTTTTGTTTGTTTATTAAATTTAATTATTAATGACAAAATGTTATAGCATTTAATATTAACTACTCAGTGGCAGATCTAGTGAAAACCCCATGTCAGAACTTTGAAAACTTACTTTTATAAATTAAAAATTATTTGTTATTAAAATTAATTGAGTAGTTGAATGTGTAGCAATGTGAGATGTTTTACATCAATGAAAATATTTTAAAGTTTTAATTTAATTTGCTATATTATATAGTTTTATAATGGCAAAAATTTGTGCCTGACTTAGCAGTATAAATAGCTTGAGGACTTTCACTCAAACATTTTTATTAAATTAAAAAAATTTAAATAAAATCTATCAATATTTTATTCTTTGTAATTGTCTTCTAGGTCACAAAAATAAAATCTAATAGTAAACCCAGCATATTATCTAATTCCAATAGATCATGATTTTGCTACATAAATATCATATGCCCATGTCAATTAACAGTTATATCCATGTATCAGGAAGTAAGATGCCGGACATAGATATTTACAAATGCTTCTGGAAATTCTCATAGAAGGTAGGTTGCTGCATTATCTTTGAATATCTCATGTAGATGTTCTGTGTATGAACTTACAGTTGGAGAAATGAGCGTGACTCCATTTGACTGTCACTACTACCACAAGGAGAGAGTCTCTGGGAAAAATTGCCCAGTTCTTCACTGTGATTCATGTAATGTGCAAGGCCACATGACTGAAAACCCCAAGAACTGAGAGCTGACAACAGTGTTTAGTTATTTATTGAGGAATTGAAGTATTCCTAAAATCTTACCTCCAGTATGCATAAAACATTCTGTGAACTCTGTTGTGATGTTTCTTTCTTTCTTTTTTTTTTTTTTTTATCTAAGAAAACCTCATTGAGCTTGAAGAAAACTGAAGTTGCTAGTATAAAAAAAAATATATGTATATATTTGTTCCTTCAGGATTCCTTATGTCCTTTTTGGAAGTGTCTGAGGAATTAATTGCATCATTTATATTTGCATGTTTCATAACTTAAAATCTAATATTTAAAATAAGGAAGTGAGTTCCTCACATAAGGAATAAAATTATGAGAATGTTAGAACTAAAAAGGACTCTCAGGTTAGTGCCTTCTGTTCTTTGCAGAAGGAAATACCAAGTATTTAAAAAGATTCTGGACACTATAAATCCATCTTACAAATTCAGGCACTGTTAATATTATTAGTTTATTATTTTTTAAAAAAAATTCAAATATTTATCGGTATATTATAAATACACATCTTAGTTGCATTCAACATTTATTAATGTATTGTTAATCTTTTACATATACGATTATGTTATTTCTTCAAATAATGAACACCTCCTGAAAAGATCTTAAATAGGTCATATTTTTGAGATTCAAGAAATTCAAAGTTTAATGACAGTAGTTTTAAAATCGTATTAAGTAATAGACATTATGTTATATATTTAATGTAGATTATATGATTTTCCCATCAGCACTCTGAGAAGATATAATGCTTTTGTTCCCATTTCCTAGCTACAAGTATGAGATTCAGGGAGTGTAAATCCTTTTCTCAGTGCCACATGGGTAAAAAGTAAGAATACATGTATTTAAATACATAGATTATGACTCACTCACATAATCATAGATTATGATTTACGTTTAATTATTCCAATCAAAACCTCTTTCTTGACCTGCTATAATTTACATGAAGGTAAATTAAAACAACACATATAAAAGTTACCCAAGTATCTGATGCTAAATGACAGCAGAAAATACAGAATTCAATAGGGTTGTCCTTTTTTGAAAGACAAATTTTTATTCTTTTACTTAATCTTTACCCATTCTTTTTATTATTAACAATTTATATTTTTGACTGATCCATTAATTGTTCATATCAAAAATGCTAAATCTCTTTTAAAAGTTTTTAATATTGGTTATTAATTGTTTTATACAATATCTATATTTTGGTCCAGAAAAAAACTTTTGTATAATTTTGAACAAAATGATTCATATCAAATTATCTTTTCTCAAGAAATCCTGTCATTTTCATACTTTAGCCCCCATCGTTTTTTTTCATTTTAAAACTCAAATACCAGATTTAGAATTGTATTCTTGTGTCTCTGAATTCTGCAGAACTATCTAACACAGTACAGAGTAATCTTTAAGGTCAGCCTTCTTTCTGTCCTTAAGGAATGAAATTATGTTATTCATTTTGGAACATGGTGGTTGTTGAAGGGTAGATATTACTTGATTAACTAAATGAAAATGCATCAGTATGTTTAATTTTCAAATCAGATATTTTATCTTTGCTGATACTACCTGGCTAGCTGAGTTGGTAGAGAATGAGATGCTGATGCTGTGTTTTATAATTGAATTTTTAAAATATTTTCAGTATAGCAAATGAAGTTGGCTTCCTTGTAAATATTAGGCAATGTGTATGGAGGCAGATTGTAGGCAGACAGTAGATAACAGGTGGAACCCTGTGAATGGAGGAATTTTGTAGCGGCTAATTCTATATAAGGCATAAGGAACTGGATTAGTGCTTTTTGAAAATATGTCTGAAGTGTATTCTTTTCATTTATTTATTTATTTTGAGAAAGAGTCTCATTTTTGTTCAGACTGGCCCTGAGCTCTGCCTTGAAGTCACAGTAATCCTCCTGCCTCTGCTTCCCATATACTGGCACTATGGTATGTGGTTCTGCTTGCTGATGGGTGTGAGTTTCCATGCCCGGCACTGTTATGTGTGGTTACTGGGGATCAAATCTGGATCATTGCACTTGTAAGGCAGGCACCAGAACCACTGAGCTTAATCCCCAGCCCCTGAACTGTGTTCCTGTTCAAAACTTCCTCTCAATCTAAGTAGAGTGAAAAGTACAAGAACTCTTTTACTAAAGAGAATCTGTACTGCTCAATTGTTCATAAATTTTTTCTATTACATTTAGATGAATAAATGGTTATAAACTACTTAAATATATGTGTAATTACTAAGAATGTAGTATTTGTTCATGCTAATATTGCTCACTGTTACTATGTTTTCAAAACCTTTAGCACACTGAATAGGAAATTACTAACACTACTTTGCCCCACTATAATGAAAGATTCTGAAGCAGGAAAACATTACTTTCTGTTTTTACTGTATTATAAAACTGGTGAGTTGACCAGTGAGCTTCAATTGTCCACATCTTTTTTGTGAAGATTGTAGTTAAGTCTTGGCACTGTGTGCTGTGTTTTCTGGCAATGAAACAAGTGAAAAAATGAACAAGCTAAAAACTTTAGTTTAGAATAATTAAACCTAAAGTAATTACATGTTATTTCGCTGGCCAAAGATGAGTGTCATCCAAGAGCTATTGGTGTGGGGGAAAGGGTGGAAGCATCAGACTTAAAATCCAGAGTTTTTCTTTCATTCTATTCAGTTTCCCAGCTGAAATTTACAGCCCCTTTATTGATAGGCCGAAATTATTTACAGACCTGGTTCCAGGTTTTGGTTTAATGCTGTGACTCAGTAATTTCCAGCATCTCACTGACAGATGGAAAGTGCTCACTAATCATGTTTTAGAAATAACATGTATGATCATTAATTAAAATGTCTACTTAATTCAGTAAGAAGGCATCTGCATGTTCGGTGGATCTTCCTTCTTTACTTTCTGGCCTACATGTCAGTCATCTCCACAAATATCTAGATCTTTACTAATATGGTAGGTGATTCTTACTTTACATGAATGAGAACTTTATTATTTTATTCAGCTTTACATCTCCCTTGAAATCTTGCCAAAGCCTGTGCTTTCCTTATGGGAGAGAATGTAATACTTTTCATTAGATAATACATGATGATCTCACTGTTCTCCAGCATTTGTATCCGCTTTTGTATTTTAAAATTTTTTTGTGAGAAACAAATAAAATCAGTGTTTACACTGTTGATATTTGACCAACATGTTTGATCTCCTACCCTCCTTGAAAATTTGGGGATTTGGCAGACATTATGACAGACAGTGTCATATTCTTATGTACTTGAACATTGTTGCCTTTTAAATGATCTGGTTGAAAGATCTGAAGAAAATGTTATGAAGTTTTGTAATTGTCCACTTTACTTCTAGGCACCGATTTTATGTAACTTTTACTTCTAGTATATAAATACTTGAAGAAACATTAAATAAAACATAAAATAAAACTTTCATTTCGTTCAACCAGATTTATGATGTTTCTCTCATAAGTCTTAAGGCATAAGGACTCTAGTATTCTTTTCAGGGTTTATACATGTGTTGATTTTCCTATTTATTAAGTACTAATTTCCTCCAGACACTACAACAGTGTAGGTTGAATTAGTATGCAAGAGTAACTTTAACTGTAAGAAGGCTGCAATATATAGAGCATCTGATATATTCTTTCAGATCTGTGCAGAGACACATGCGTTCCTATCAGAAGTGTAGTCTTCTGAGGTCTTTCCACTAAAATTTCTCACTAGGTTCTACTTCGGAGCATTCTAGGTGTTCCCTAACCTCCATTTCCTAAACATTCCAAACTTTTACTGAAGCCTATTCTAAAGGCTTCTAAAATACTTTGTCACTTATGATCAAAGAAAAGATCCCAATTCTCTGACTGGAGTTTTCAGTTTTAGTTACCTTCCTGTCACTGTACATAATATCTACCAGCTTCACTTGAAATGAGGAGAAGTTTATTTTGGTTCTAAGTCTTAAGAGAGTTTGTCTGTGCATAGTTGATTGTCACCAACTCACAAACAAGATGGTGAATGGATCTAGTGGAAAACACTCATTCATGGTAGACAGGAATCAAAAAGTGATAAGGGAAACATTGAGGACTTTTCCACCTCTTCTAACTAGATCTGTGTATGAGGCTCTGTAATCCAATTATTTTCCAAAATCTCACTTTTGAACATATCAGACTTTATATTGAAATCATAACATAAGGTATAGATTCCTTTTTGTCTGTGTTAGTTCTTTAGCTTAAGTATGTTGTGACTTATAGATAGTCAAAGTTTGTGAAATATTTACTTCTAATACTGCTGAAAAGAATTACATTATATCAATATACATATTTTTCTCACAAATATATGACCAGTAAGTGGATTTCAGTGTTATTGTGTCACAGCTCACTCTTTTTTGACAATTTTTAAGTGAGTGTGAGTGTATGTATGGACACATGCTCTCTTCAGGACTAAAGGCTGAGTCAAAGTTTAAGTGTTTTTAATTACAAAGAAAAACCACATTCATTTGCAAGTTTGTCATATACCATTTCCATATTTATACTAAAGTTTAATTTTTTTCAACACTGTCGCCCATTGTTGTCACTTTAAATTATTTTTAAATTTTTCATTTCTAATAAATACTTAGTAATATGTCATTATTTCACTGTGCTGTATATGTGTGCCTAGAAGCCAAGTCTTCATTCATGCTAAGTTGTGGTCTACCCCTTATCTGCATCTCTAATTATCACTGCAATTTACATTTCATTTCACTAATGAATAATGATGCTTTGCATCAGTGTACATTTAATATCAATATGCCATCTTTGGCGAAGTAGTTGTTCAAATAGCACTCCAACTTTTTAAAAGTTATTTTTCATTGATTTCATTGGTATATTTTATATGCACATCATGATCAAAATCAACAACAGCAATTTGTAATAGTATATGTCACAACTTAATTATCATTTTTTCCAGTTCTTCTACCTACTTTACAGTTCCCACACCCACTCTATACATAAGCTTTCTTTTCTTTTCTTTTTTTTTTTTCTTAACCATAAAACTAGCCTTTTATTTGACTAGATTGTTTGGAGTAACTAAGCCCTGTGATTTTTTTCATATTCTGAATCTAGCTTATTTTTCAGGTAAATGTTTTGTAAATATTCTCCATTATCTGTAACTACTCTTTTCCTTTTATAAGGTTTTTTTAGGCTTAATTGTGACTTTATTGCTGTAGAAGCTGAAGCTACTGATAAATCTTTCTTCTTTTCCAATCAATATAATTACTCCTTTGTATAAATTTCTAACATGTACTTTGGCAGTATCTCAGATACTTACACAGACAAACACACACATATCTTTACTTTGGGTCTATCCTATTTTTTTTTTTTTTGCTTCACTTTTCCAATATGTGTATTTTTTAGAGTTAGACTGTGTTGTTTGTAAATACTGAAGAATATTTTTTTTGTGACTAATTTAATTTTACTGGTGCTCAAAGTACATATTTTGCACAACATAATGTGACTTGAAACATTATTTTTGTCCGGAATGTAGTCTACCTCAATAGTACCCCCTGTGTATTTAAAAACATATTGCTCTTCTGTACTGGGATAGCAGGTTTTATACATTTTAATGATAGCAAGTTAGGTATTTATGCTTCTGTGGAAGTCGTTTATCTCCTTACTGATTGTTTATGTGTGTACTCATTTGAACAGTTTCAAAGTTAGTATAAAATATCTGTTTGTGTTATTCGTTTGTTTCCCTGAGAGTCTACAAGTTTTGTTTCAAGTATTTTGACATATTGTTATTGGGATATAAAATTTTACAGTAGCAATTCCCTTGATGAAATGATCTATTTATCATTAGGGAATGAACTTCTCTATGCATAGTTGGTTTTTCTCTTTCCTTTTATTTATTGATTTATTTTTTTGCTATGAAATCTGCTTTTCAGATACTTGGGTAGCCTTTGCAGTTTTAATTATTCTTAGAGTGAAATATCAGCACTATTATTTTATGCAGTAGGGTGAGTGCTTAGAATTTTCTCTACAAATAGCAGAAATATGAAATAATTTTGAACCAGGTTCTACCTCCTGCCAGCATACTGAAGAATGAACTGAAGTATGTGCGAATTCTGTATCTAACTGACCTTCAGTGAATGCTACATTGTGAAATATTTCACCATCTAGATTTATCTATGCTAGGAATATCATAAAAGGAATGGCCCTCTCCTCTAAGAGACAAATTCAGGGCATAAGAATCACTAGCTTTTACCAAGATTCAGTATCCCTGGTGTGAATACTATGAACCACACCTGAAATTGGAAGCAGTATAACCAGAATACAGTCTACTATAGTAATTTTCATTTTTATTGAAATCTTTGTTAGTACATTACATATACACATCATGATTGCACTCCATAATGGGGATTTGCACCAGTATAAGACACAACTTAATTCTCAATTTTCCCATAGCCCTACCCATATACACCCCCCCATATACATAAAATTTGTTTCCTTACTTTTTTGTTATACTCTCATTATTTTCCCCACTTCACCTTATTTTACTTTGAGTATTTTCTGTTTCACAACATATAAGATACCATTCTAGGACTCATTTACATCTTTATTTTCTCATACCAGAGAAAATATGTGATATGTACCTATCTGTGACCTATTTATTTCACTTATGAGGATATCCTCAAGGTATGTCCATTTAAGTATAAATGATTCAAACCTATCATTTTTATGGCAGAGTAATACTACATTGTGTATAGGAATCACAGCTTTTTTATCCAGTCTCCAGTTGATGGACACTTGGGTTGTTTCCAAGATGAAGCCATCACAAACAGAGCTTCTATAAACATGGGTGCACATATGTCACTGTGATATGAGTCTTTTAATTCTTTTGTGTATATAACTAGCAAGGCGATGGCTGGGTCAAATGGGACCTCCAGTCCTAGCTTTTTGAGGAATCTCCAAACTGATCTCCACGGGGTTGTACTAATCTACAGTACCACCAACAGTGGAGAAGGGTTCCTTCTTCTCCTCAGCCTCGCCAACATTTGCTGCTGGCTGATTCTGGAATGGCAGGCATTCTATGTGGAGTGAGATGAGATCTCAGTGTTGTTTCATCTGCATCTCTAGAATGACTAATAATGTTGAACATTTCTTCATATGTTTCTTAGCTGCTCTTACTTCTTCCTCCAAAAAAATACCTGTTAATTTCAGATGCCCATTTTTGAATTGGGTCATTAAATTTGGTTGGGCTGATTTTTTTTTTTAGCTCTTTATATATTCTAGATAGTAACCTTTTGTCTGAGGAACATCTGGTGAAGATTTTTTTCCCACATTGTTGGTTGACTTTTTGCTCTGTTGGTGGTTTCCTTTGCTGTGCAGAAGCTTTTCAAAAGGATGAGGTCCCATTTGTTGATTTCCTCAGCCAATTCCTGTGCTATAGAGGTTTTGTTCAAGAAGTCTTTCCCTAAGCCAGTGTCTTCAAGAGTTTTACCTAACCTGTTTTGCAGTAGGTTTTGAGTGTCTCTTTTAATATTTAGGTCTTTTATCCTCTTTGATTTTAGCTTGGTGCACGGTGAGAGTTAGATCAAGTTTTAGTCTTTGGCAAGTTAAAGCCCAGTTTTTCCAGCACCATTTGTTAAGGAAACTCTTTCCTCCATGGAGAATTTTTGGCTCCTTTTCAAAGATGAGGTGGCTCAGTGTATCTGGAGTAGTTTCTGGACCTTCTAGTCTACTCTATTGATCCTCAGGTCTGTTACTTTGCCAGTACCATGCAGCTTTTATCACAGTGGCTTTATAGTATAGTTTCAGGTTCAGAGTTGTAATACCCTCCCCTATGTCCCTGTTGCTTAGAATTGCTTTGGCTAGTCTAGATTTTTTGTGGTTCCAGATGGAAGTTTGGATTATTTTCTCTAGATCTATGAAATATGCTGTTGGGATTTCAATCAGGATTGCATTGAATGTGTAGAGTAATTTTGAGAGTATAGCCATTTTGACAATATTGGTTCTTCCTATCCAGGAGCAAGGCATGTCTTTCCATTGTTTGATATCATCTTCTATCTCCTTTTTCAGAGTGCTATAGTTTTCAGAGTAGAGGTCTTTTATGTCCTTTGTTAGATTGATTCCTAGATATTTTATTTTTTGGGTGCTGTTGTGAAAGGGACTGACACCACAATTTCTTTCTCAGTGGGTCTACTGTTTGTTATATGAAGGCTGTCTAGTTCTGGAAATATTAGCCATAGTGATTAGGCAAGAGAAATAAATAAAAGGAAAAAAGATAGGAAAATACGAAGTTAAATTGTCATTATTTGCTGATGACATGATACTCTATCTAGAGGACCCTATAAACTCAATTAAAAAACTGCTGGATCTAATCACCAATTTTAGCCGCTTAGCTGGTTATAGTAATTTTCTTCTTAGTGTAACTACTCGCTTAGTCCTTCAGAGAGAGTGCTGTGAGAAACAAGAATTTGGTGCAGACAGTATTATGTAATGTTACGTAGACAAGAACTCTGCTTCAGTTTAGGACTCAGGCAAGGTAACAAGAGAGAAGCCAGAAAGCTATGATGAGATATGGCACCATTTCTGCTTTATGATAAAAATCTGTTCCTTCCATATATATAAGCCCAATCTTATTAAGGACATATTTTATTAAATAACTCACCATTATATGCATTCATCTTCCTGCAAATGTTGATTGTGTATGAGATTTACACCAGCTAGGTTAAAGCAAAAATAACATTATTTTCTTACTATAAGAGGCCCATGTGGGTATTTTATTATTTTATTAAATTAGAAAGTCAAAAGTCAATAAATATTATTTTTGTCACCCAGTGAAGTAAAAGGAAAGTTTCCAGTCTCAAGTAAGTAAGTGGTAATTTTCCACAATTGGGTTGAAGGAACAGACACTTATTAAAGATAGTTTTAGAAAACACGACTTTTTTTTTTTTTGAGAGAGAGATTTAGAAAACACGCTACTAGATTTTTAATAGCATTAGGAATATGATTCCCTTTCTGTCCATAATAGATAGTAGTATTTCAAACTTTCTGAAAAGTGACTTAATTTTTAACCAAGATCTCATTTTGTGGTGGAGCAAATAGTGTTCCATCTCACACCACAACCAGCATTGTGTCTGGTATGTGAATATCTTCTAAGTGAATGCAAATCATTTTAAAGTACTGTATGTCATCCAAAATACTATTTAATTGTATTTGCATGTAATTTTTAAAAATGAATATCTTCTTATAGATTCTTTTAGTTTTGGGTTTAAAAAGCATTGCTTCTTTAGCTATATGTTAGAACAAATTAAAACTGCTCAACTAGTGCCTTTCTAGGTTCCTCATACATTTAAACAAGCAACAACAGAGGTTCTTAATGACAAATTTCTTTTTGCAAACCTCAGTTTAGATCTGTTTCTAAAGGGATTTTCTTTAAATTCAGTGTTATTAAATATTGACAGAGAAAGGAAAACAAAGTTAATACATCCATTGGAGATAAGGTATTAAAGAATTTGGCTTTATTATTTTTCTTAAGTTTCCAAATAGAGCATGAATGACATAAAGCCAGTATTTTAGGCCTAATATGATAGCACTGTGTGTGTGTGTGTGTGTGTTGCTATTTTCCGTATTTTAAAGCTAAAACATGAACTCTGATCTACCATCATTCTGTTCCTGCCAATGTTACTTGAACAGCTTCTTTTAAAAACCACCGTATTTACAGTGAAGTATCTGTTTATATAACCATTTAAAAAAATTGAAATATCCTGCCATCATTTTATATCACAAGTTGCTTTATAAAATGTAATTAAATAAATTATCAAGAAAAATGATAAAGTATCTTCAGAATACTCAGATATAGTACAATGGAATTTAAATATAGCAAATAATTCAGCAATATGTTATATGGTCATATAATAGCAAGTGTGTATTAATTTCTATAACCTTGAGCTTTTCAGATATAAAAATTCATGGTATATATTAAAACTATTATGAAGATTAAGATTTTACTTTTAAATGGTTTACATTATATATGATACTTAGGGTGTGTTCTTTAAGTCAAATTGACTTTCTAAAGGCACTCTATTACTGAGTCAGTAGGACATCACACTGACTTAGAAAGAGCTGATAAGCACTCTATTCTTTAGGTGTACTTAGATGAATTTAGTGTATTTGTTTGTATTGGAATAAATATTTTCCACAAGATATATATTATACCTTATCCATTTACATGTGCACTTGCATTTTCATTTTCTCTGATGAGTCACTTTAGGAGTAGCCCAAAAAGATGTTTTAAGATATTTTTAAGTACATTGAAAATTCTAAACTAACTAACAAGTTGATCAGTACAGTGATTAGGACTGTAAGGTCAACAGTTTATCTGTTTAAATATTGCAGTGCTTCTCTGGTGTGAGAAATCAAAAGGGTAAATAGTGACCAAAATATATAATCCATATTGTAAAATAGGAAGAAAACTTCAAATTGGTAGGCAAATTAAGGAGGGAGGGGGATGAAAGGAAGAAAAGGAAAAGAAAAAAATCATAACAGAAAGAAAAATTAGAAATGAAGCTTTTAAACATAAAGAGGGGAAGAGTGGTTGAAGGGAGGGAAAGAGATTGAGGAAAAAAGACTTAAAATATATTATGTACAAGTACAAATTCTCTATGATGTATGTGAATATATATTATATACATAATGTGAATATATATTATATATATGTGAATACATAATATATATGTGATATATATTATAAACATGTGACTATATTATATATGTGAGTATATATTATATATTTGAATATATATTATATGAATATATTATATATATCTATATGAATATATATCTATGTGAATATATATATATAGTTTAAAAATAAAGATGCAAGAGATAAGGCAAATTCACACAAATATTAACTATAAAAATGTTCTGTGAGAATGATGGAACTTGAGAGAGAAATATGATGATAATAATAAAGAATAACCAAACTTTAAATAATTATAAAATAAAGAAATCATGGAGAAGGCTGGGGATTTAGCTCAGTTGTTCCTTGCCTGCCAGCACGAGGGCCAGGGTTTGATCCCCAGTAATCACATACAACAATGTCTGGTGTGGTGACTCGCACCCACCAGCAATCAAAACCACATACCACAGTGCTGGGTGTGGTGGCTTATGTTTGTAATCCCAGCACTTGAGGGCAGAGATTGGAGAGTTGCTGAGTTCCGGATTGAGCTCAGGGCTAGCCTGAATTACAAAGTGAGACCCTGTCTAAGAAAAAAATCATGGAGAAATTTTTATACCTAAATGTTATGAAATTTCCAGGGAGCAGGGTATTTGTTGAGAAGTCAGGATGATCATTTATACACCAGCCTAGTGAAGCCTCCTTTGAGATTTGTTGTTTTTCTTTCATCACCTGGTTTTAGTGCTGGTGGATGGTGGCACTGACAGGAGGCTTTAGCTAAAGGTGTTGGCCAAAGAAAGAAAAAGATATAATCAGTGTAACACAAGTTAGTAATAGAGATTGGTAGCTCAGAGAAACATTCTATTCTTTATCATCTGAATTGGAAATATACAGCAGTTGTATTAGTTTGAATTAATGTAAAGAATTTTTTACCAGCCATTATCTGAAATGAAAAAAAAAAAATTGAGGTTAGAAAAAGGTATAATAATTAAGTTTAACAGAGCTCTTAAAATATGATCGGTGTTTCTTATAATGAGAAATTATAAATTAGATATAGATAATATAATTTTAGTTGTTATTCTCATTATCTTTCAGTAATGAAAGAAATTCAGAGTTAAAAAGATAATTTTGCCGATGTGGAAACTATCACATGATTAACCATGAACTTGAACAGAAGTCTCCGCAGCCCCAGTGACCAACATTGTTTAACCTAGTGTCAGAGACCCTGGGCCTAATCACAATTCTGTCACTCACTAGCAGAGGGAGCTGGGCCACTCAGATATCTCTAGCTCTATTTTTACTGCTTAAACTTAAAAACTTAAAGAAGAGTAATTACAAAAGTGTTTTTGTCTTACACATAAGAACTTAATTATTTGTGAATGCTAAGTATCAGATCATATTTCATATAATAATAGCAATGGAGTAAATATGTTTTAAATATATAATCTAAATTTTCTTAATGATATATTTATATCCAAATCAAATTTAATGTATAATAGAAGTTATACCATACAAAGAATGAATATATAGTTCAGAAAGTTTCAGTTTATTTTTATCTGAAATTTCCAAACAATGATTAAATTAATGAATTTAAGAAAATATTTTTCTTTAGATGTACTCTTGGACAAAATTGGTTTCTTAATTTTGTATTTCATCACAATACAAGAAAAACTTGGATAAATCTCTGTTGGAACAGAATTTAGTTCCTTGATCCTGAATTATTTTGCTTTGGAAAACAAGAAATAAATACCAGAAGGAGAGGTACTAGAAAATGGCAAGTTTAGAGAGACAGTAGAGACTGAGGAACCTTTACCTGAAATTCTGCAAATGCGAAGTGTCTCAGATTTCAGATTTTTATACAGACTTTGAAATATTTACAGGTACATTGTGACATAGATTGGGAATGAAATCTGATTGTAAATATAAAATTCATGTATGCTTCGTGTACACCTTAACTGTCTGAAGGTGATTGTATGCAATCTTTGAATTTGCTTTTGTTTTATGATTCACCATTATATGAAGCCAGGTATTTAATTTTCTTACATGTAATATCATTCTAGAACTCAGAAATTTTCATAGTTTTGAGCATTTTTAATTTGCATTTGGAAGTTGGGGAATAATCAGCCTATATGTGATAAGTGGACTGGACAACAGTACTCCAGAAAAGTAACACAGGATTCCTTTCTCCATCCCTTCTGCTTACTCTTCTGTTCTAGGTTCAAGCCATACTGTAATACTTCTCAGCAGTCTTGGTGGTGTATGTTATCCTGATGATAACAAAGGCATATTGAGAGATAGTACATGCATTTAGAGTCCCAATGCTTTTGTTGATCTTAGACCTAATAGATTATCCTATGAGGAGCAATTCCATTCCTCATTGTTTGTACAGATGTATTTAAAAATGAAAGGGACATTTGAATGACTAAATTAATGGAACTTAATCATGATGTATATTATCCACTGAGATACTTTGCTTTGTGCATGTGTTTAATAGTTGTATTAAAACAAATTTTATTGGCACTTTTATTTGAATTTTCACCGAAATGCAGCTCAAGCATTGGTTTTTTGCATCTCTTTTATAGCTTGCTGTCTCTATGATGAATATGAGTCTACAGAAGGTGCAGCATTATTACAGAAAGTAAGCAGACTTATTAAAAGGTGACTAAAGACATCTAACAAGGAAGTGCACTATTAGGGTTTTTAAAGTCGTTTGGGAGTAAAGCCAAGAGAACATTCATGTACGCTAAGCAGAATCTTAAAAGAAAAAAATCAATTCCTTGCTGACTAGGCAGCCAATGAGGAAATAAGATAAAGGCCAACATAATCATTTATGAATAAGTAGCACCTTGTTGAACTATGAGTCAAGTAAGGGTCAGGTTCTGTGTTGCCTGATAAAAGGAGTGAGGGAGACAGACACAAAAAAAGAAGTGTTTAATGTTGTAAATGAGCTAACATATGTGCATAAGTGTACAGTAGGTCAAATTATGAAGTAAGGCAGGTGAGAAATAACAAATGTGGTCACTGAAGGTGTTGAATCTTCGTCCATATTTATCTCAGAGTGTAAAATGTTCTCAGTACATGAACATCATTTTTCTCTCTTCGATGTAAACATGTTGTAGCTTCAGAATTTTGTAGTCAACGCAAACTTGTTTCCTTTAATTATCTTTGGTACAAGTTTGATATGCATAAAATTCTAATCATTTCTTAAGAGTCTATAAATCTTAGATACTAGTGTAAGACAGTAAAAGAAGAAAAAAATTAGAAAGTTCTCTTTTGGGTGAGGATTTTTGTGCTTTACAAAATGGTTCATAATGTATATATTGGCATCAGATGGTGTGGACTCAATGCATGGCCCACAGATTTGGGTTTTAGAAAACTGCATTTATTGTAACATGAGCTTTAGTGTAATTTGACCTGTTGTTAATCGATAGGGAGATCTAAACACAAACTACAACAGTTTTCAAACTAAATGTTTTATTCACCTAAAATCAGAATTTAGAATGTATTCTATTAATTTATCTTATTAGTGTGCTCTTTTGCTGTGCATAACATTCACATTCTGTGTGTGGAGTTGGTCCATGTGCATAGCACACTCCACCCCTTCTTTCATACCCCCCTTTTCTCCTCCCTCTCTTTCATCCATCTCTCGTTCCCCTTCTCATTTGAGAAAGGTCTATCTCCTTACTTCCCAGTATGTATTTAATTTTGCTCTTTATTTATAATTTGTGTCTCTCACATAACAGAAACCATGTGATATGTAAGCTTGTATGTCTGATTTATTTAATTTAAAATGAAAGTCTTAAGGTACAATCACCTTCTTACAAACTTAAATGTCTCAGTAAATTATTTTTAAAGGACATTGTTCATAACAGGGAATTTCAAGTCCATGAATGGGTGAAAGGAGCAAGAGCCCACTCTGCTGAGTGTAAGGGATCTGAGGGTAACCTGGTGCGTGTCCGTTCACATGTATAACTGTCTCCGTTCACACTCTTGGTTGTCGTCATCCAGCAGATCTTCTTGCAATATTTTACTTACAGCTTGTCATTTTGATTTTTAAAACATAGAACATGTGGTATTATTCTCTGCTGTATAATCCACTTTATGGAAGTGAGTTGGCATGAAAATGAGATTTGACGAGATTTGTATTAGGTAACAGAAAGTGAGGATGGCATCCACAATGGTGCTACTCACATGATTTTTCTTTAGATGGCTTGTCCCATGGACAGGAGAGCAGTGTTTTTCTAAACATTACAAGCCAGTGAATTATATCTTCTCTGAAACATTTGACAGTAGAGGGAGAAAAGAAATAAAACCCAGGACTACTCCCTAGATGCATTCTGAATCCTCTTATCTCTGAAGGACTGAATTTAAGAGATAAGTATTTTATACTTTTTCGAGGAAAATTTTAAAATCATGTAAAAAGAGTATAAAGGGCCAGAGATTTAGCTCAGTGGTTCTATTGCTTGCCTTGAAAGCACAAGGTCCCTAGTTCAATCCCTGGTAAGCACATACCACAATGCCAGGCATGGTGACTCACACCTACCAGCAATCAGTACCATATACCATGGTGTTGGGCATGGTGGCTCAAATCTGTAATCTTAGCACTCGGAAAGCAGATACAGGAGGATTGCTGAGTTTTAGGTTTGCTGGGCTACATAGTAAGTTCAGGGCCAGCCTGAACTACAAAGAGATCCTGTCTCAAAAAAAAAAAAAAAGAATATAAGAAAAAATCATGTTGTTATGTTATGCAAAACTAGCCGTTCTGTGAAATTAAAAATAGCTATATTTTATTACAATTCTGCAGGCATTTATTCACAAAATACATATATTTTAATGAGAATATTAGCAAATATCAAAATTCTGAAAAGTCAGTTCCACATTGAATAAGTTATATATGAAACTGCATACGTGTGTGTTTGTGATAAAGTATTTAAAACAATTCTAATCATTAAATAATGAAATGATAAGTAATTTCATAATTTATTACTCAAAACAATACATTAGGACACTTGCATTTAAAATTTATAACTCAATTGCTCTTGTACTTTTCAAAGCATACTTGATAGCTAATTAATTTGCATTGATTGTTTAGAAAAAGATTCATCTAACTCTAATGCTAACTTCTCCTTAGCAGTACCGCAAACCTAGACATAAAATGTTGCTCAACAAAGATGAGTCTAGCCGCAAACTAACATAGATGTGACAAGAAATTTCTTCAGTTTTAAAAATTACTCCACCAAAATTTTCAGATGATCACATGGTTTTAGTATGAAATTCAAATACAATATTAAACACATGCATTTTTTTCATTCTCATGAAAATCTGTGCTGTGTGATGTCCCTATGTGGGCACTACACACGGTATGTATGTTGAATTCATTGTATATATGTCTCCAGAGATCATTAACTATATTTTGCTTGCCTACATAACTGGTATCTGTGTATAAACAAGAGGTGCTTGTGTGGGGCCTTTTCTATTGCTTTTAAACAGATGTATCTTCTAGGATTTTAATCTAGTAGTGCATGTCTAATTTTGTGTTTATGGGTAAATGACCATTTAGATAAAAGTTTGTCTGTGTTGCTCTATTTTTTCACTTCACCCTTTGATGTTATGGAACCAGGAAAATATTTACTAAGTGTATACATAAATCTAGCCAAATGGCATTCAACATTACATTTTTTTCCCTATTAGAGATCGAATTTGGGACCTTGTATTGTAAGGCAGATGCTAGAACCACTGAACTAAACCCACAGCCCTCAAAATTACTTTTAGAAAACAATTTGACTATTTAATAAATATTAAGTTAATTACGAGACTTCAAATATGGAGAATTTAAAAATACAGGATGACTTTCATAGATTTCAAGTAAAAAATATATGTTTCTTAGCTAAGAAAATAAAAAAATATATTGAATTGTACATAAAAATGTTAGTGCCTCTGTGAGGAGATTCTGAATATATGTGGAGGAGAAGAGATCAATACAGATGATAAAAGGAAAAGTGTGGAGACAGTCTCTAACAAAACAGTTCCTAAAGTGAGATCTAAGTATCTGCATGCTTAACTGTAGAAGAAAATATTTTATTTCAAATGCTAATTAGTTTCTTTCTTTAAAGTTACAAAAATAAAAACTAAAACATGAAATGCTGAATTGTAGATAATAGTTTGAGATATATCCATCCATAAAAAGAATCCAGTGCAGTTGTAAGAATGACATTTATGAAAAATTTAAATAACATATTATTTCTGTATCATTTTAGCGAAATATGTGATATAAATAATTTAAGTTACATGTACTTTGATAATCTACAAAATGTAATATACATTTTCACTATGTTATGTGGTTATGGGTTATTTCTACTTCTTGTCTCAAGTTTCCGCAAACAGTATGTTACTTATATAATGAAAATAATAACTATTCTCCACAAAATACAAGAATGGTTTAAGGCAAGAAAATTTTAAAACCTGGTTAGTAGGTCTGTGAAGACACTAAATTACAGTACATTTGTCTTTAAAATACCTTGGAGGTCGGTCTATATTTTCAGATGAGCATTTAAATGTCTTCTTTGCTCTAATGTTTACTTTGCCCCCTCGAGTAAATCAACAATACTAGGCCTTTGCTTCTGAAGTGAGTATGTCCCTTCCCCATGCTGTAGCAAAGTTATTTATCCACTTAAAACAATAAGGCCATAAATCTAACGAAGCTGAATCAGTGCTTATAGTACAGCAAACTCTGCATCACTTTTCACCTTTCTGAAATTGATTATCTGGAAGATAAAGCTAGTGTTATAATCAAACAACTTTTACAGCTATTTATTTTATAACTACTACTTCATCATTACTGGTCACCATTTGTCAATCCAGGACTTAAATTTCATACTTGCTATGTTTTCTTTCAATTTTAAGTAGACATGGAGACCTAAATACATAGAAGATAGCCGCTTCAGCTCATACAGCAATGAATGCAAAACTAGACTTTAAATTAGGTTCTTCCTTTAACATTTCTGAGTTTAGCTCTTCACTTTGCTGCCTCCTGTCAATTCAAATCTGAATCAGTGCATCAGAAGATCTGATGTCAAGTGAGCACATATCTTGTGCTGCAGACTACAAGGCAGACACACTCAGCAAATGCAATACATTGTCTGTTTTAAATATTTTGATAGACTCACTTCTTAATTGCTTCAAATTCTATTTACTTTCATTTAAAAATAAAATAAACTTTTATTTTACAAAGCAAAGGATGCATTCATTTTGTTTGTACTGAGCACTTTGAAAGAGAATAAACGGATTTTCTAGGATAGTAAGCCCATAGTCTCTAGGCAAGGCATAAGGGTGACTTTGAGGACTATTTATACTTCTTTATTTTAGAAATTTAGGTTCTTCTCCATTTATAGTTTAGAAATGCAAATTTGTCCTTATAATGTTCCTGTATTTTGTCAAGACCATAGGCTCTGAGGGGCATGAGGAGTGGAGTTGCAGAGGTTTAGCAGATGACACAGTGTGCTGGCAGAATAAAATAATATAACTGACACCCTTGCATACATACACCACTTCACAGCCCTAAAGTTCCAATATAAATTTACAAATGAGGAAAAATCACATATTCCTGTCAAGTACGATAGATAGCATTACAAGATGTAATTTGACACGTTCTAAAACTGCATAATGTGAATCTGAAAAATTTCCACTGGAAGGTACATTTCATTGACATGCAATTTTTAAAATGTCATTAGTGGAGCTTCTACAGAGAGAGCTTATTATAGACTCACCTCTTTATAAAGAAAACATGTCATTGGCAATTTGTTTTACTTTGTAATCCTTTCTGTTCTCTACCTGGAAGAATAATACAAAAGTTAAGGGGGAAAAAAAAACCATAGAATTCAAAACAAAGCAAGAAGATCTGGATGTGTCTGGATGTTTTTATCCTGAGCTGCTATCATTGTATATGTCCCTCCCATCCCACATGAAGAGTAGGTTGTGTATTTAAGTGTCCATTGAGGAACATTACTCTGATGATGAGAAATAACATTAAATAAATTTTCACACCTACCAAACATTTTACTGTGTGGGGCAATCTGCAACTTTCCAGATGATCAGAACCACTGGAGGCTATAATGAAAAGTGCTACATAGGGAATATACTCAAACAGAGGTACCTGTCTCATTGACCATGGGAACCAAAGTTGGCAAATCACTTCTAAATAGAGAATGATTCTGAGGATTCTTCTGTAAGGAGTCTCATTACTTGGGTCATTCTAAGGAAACAGTGTGGAAATTATGTAAATCAGCACATACAGATACATTATCAATAGTATAGCTATCAATTTTTAAGCAGTAAACGTAATATGGCATTTGTGTTAGTCAACACTTTTCTGTAGGTGACAGAAATCCAGCACAAACTAGTAGCCTAATATAAACTTTCTGTCGCGATTCCAAATGGCCAGTGGTTCTGACTTCAGACACAATTTGGATCCAAATATTCATATTCAGTCATTAAAGTCCAAATGTCTTTTTCTGCATTTATAGGCATGTCAGTTTATTCTGAAATCGGTCTTTCCATATGGTTTTGAGCATGGTCCATGACAATATGAGATTATAGGGTTTGTAATAATCTCATTAGGAGGAAAATATTTTTTTCATTGTTCAGAGAAAATTACTTCAAATAGTTTTAATTGTTCTTGCTAAGTTATTGAGAGACACTTAACTATCTATTCTAACACTCATTTTTAAAATTTTCTCTGTAGGACCAGAGCTCTAGATTTTAGTACAACACATTGCTATTCAGAATATATCACCATATTTCCCAGCTTTCCTTGTAACTAGATGTCATCATGTGAATAATTTCTGATTATCACCATGTGCAACTTTGGAAAAGACTTTGAAAAAGTTTTCTAGGCATAAATTAATTTCTTTTTTGCCATTTTCTGCTCTTTTTCATATCAACAAGGTTGTGCCTCAAGTTGTAGACATCGTGCTGAACTGTGAAGTGATGGAAGAGCATTGTAAACTGTTAGTTTTGCTAGTGAGTTAGAATATCTGGAGAGTCATGTGGTCCTCCTGGTGGCAGTGGAGGCTGGACACAGGATTGACACAAAGTGTGAGAGGAACAGTATCAAAAGTAGAGGAAAACAAGAAAAGCTGAATAAAACATGAATAATATACAATGTGTGTATAATCTTAAGAATACCATGTACAACATTGGTATTGGGAATATTGGCAATTGGGTCTTGCTACAATATTGGCAGCAGGATTCCTAGCACTGTGCTCTTTCCTCAGGTTCTTTCCAATTTTTTGCTGTCTTGAAAAAGATAGGAAACAAAGTAGCGAGGTGTTTTATATTTGGTCAATTTATTACACATAGAATTAAAGGTAGAAAATGAAATACACTCTCCACATTAAATACCACTCTCCAGAGTACACAAGAGCCACTTAAAGATAGGAAAAGAGATGCACTTTGCAGAGTGCAGAGTGGGCTGGTGAGAGGCTCCTAGGAGCCACCAGGTTCTGCCCACTGCCTTTTATGCTTCATTCTGATATCAGATCTGGTTGTTTCATCAAACACCTCTTGGAATTTATGTCAGAAAAACTGAAGATGGCATTCAAAGGTTGGCACAAGGCCTGGGCTTTACAGTTGCTCTGCACATATCCTGGATCGCCATGATAGACAAATTGCTCCTCCTTATCCAATCCTGTTGTCACACCCTCTTCTCCCACCTCAACGTGGCTGCTAAACATTCCATTTTAACTTAGCGCATTTGTTAAGAAATAGAAAACACCTGCTTTTAATAATCAAACCAGAAGACAGATGTGTCTACCAACAATAAGTACCAATATTCACAGCCAGGGTATTCACAGTAGTTAATACTACTACAAAATTTCTGCATTTTGCTCACATTTCCATGTCTGATGAGTTCAGTTTGATACAGAAGGGTTTCATTTGACCATGTGTGGTGGAAATAGGAGGTGGGGTCAGCAGGGCCATGCACACTTTCTTAAATATCCTCCAATCATGGTCTACACAGTGCACTCAGGTCATGAGAAATATTGCTATAGAGTATGTATTAATGTTAAAAATTTACAATCTTATGTGGCCACTCTACTAGCTGACTGAGGCAGCATAGACTGTGCAT
>PVIR01012247.1:0-45161 GCA_004026965.1 Petromus typicus
ATACTGGGTGTGGAGACCCACACCCAGCAGCAACCAGTACCACATACCACAGTGCCGGGCGTGGTGGCTCACGCCTGTAATCCCAGCACTCGGGAGGCAGAGGCAGGAGGATTGTGATGTGAGTTTGAGGCTGAGCTCAGGGCCAGCCTGAACCACAAAGTGAGACCCTGTCTCCAAAAACCTAAAAAAAAAAAAAAATCTTGCTTCTGTACTTTTTAACATGTATTACTTTTATAATCAGAAAATAAAATCCCCCCAAAACGAGAAGAAAATAATATATTTCACTTTTTAAAACTATTGAGTGTTTTTCTACTAACCACCTCACTTTAGAATAAAGTGCTATATTCAAAATTTGTAAAATACCTTAGTAAAGCTTTTAAGTATAACCATCTATACGAATGAGGTCACTGAAAACCTAGCATCAAGTTTTCATGTCCCCAAACAGGTGAAGCCTAATTTGTTTAATGCATTCCTCTAGTCCTATGGAAAGTAGGAGATAGGGGGTTTCCATCTGTGTCTCATTGCATGTCATTGTATAGTTTTGCTTCCTTGTAAGAATGCCCCTCTCTACAAACACACACACAACTGCAAGATGCACATGTAAATTAAGTTAAATCACTAATTAATAATTATTCCCAGATATCTCTTAATCTAGTATCTATAATCAGAAAAGAATTACATAAGCAGATTTAATCAAATAAAAATGGTCAGTCCAATCTCATATTTACTAATTTAATTTTTTAATGTAATGAACATTAATCCTTAGAGGTCTCTCAGTACTTCTGAAAACAAGAGAAATGAATCTTCACACCAAATAATTCTTTTTTTTTTTTTTTATTGAGACATGGTCTCACTTCGTAGTTCAGGCTGGCCCTGAGCTCAGCCTCAAACTCACATCACAGCAATCCTCCTGCCTCTGCCTCCCGAGTGCTGGGATTACAGGCGTGAGCCACCACGCCCAGCACTGTGGTATGTGGTACTGGTTGCTGCCAGGCGTGAGTCTCCACGCCCAGTATTGTATGTGGTTATACCAGGGATCGAATACGGGCTCTTGTGCTTGCAAGACAGCCGCCGGAACCAGTGAGCCAAATCCCCGGCCCTCACACCAAACAATTCTTACTGACTTAAAAGAAAAACATATTGCTAAGCTGGTCATATTTAATGAGTTCACTCAATTTCTAACTAATATTAAATAGTTTCTATATTCTATCCTAGAAGCTACTTTAATTTCTGACATAAAATAAAAGCTATCAAAAAAATATTAACAGACTACTAATAACAGTGGCAACATTTCCAATTCATTGCTTCCTTTATCTGTGTAAGATCTATGCTTGACTTACTACTATTATTTATTTTCACTCATATTCTATGCCACTCAGCTGATTATCACAGTAATAGGATAAAAGCACCACTCAAATAATACATACATTACATTTTGGTGCTGACCACCTTTTGTTACATTTAAATTCAGTTCACAGAACCAGAAGTCTCAGGTACACCCAATTCTAAAAACAAGATAAACTTTACTAAAAGCCATAAGGAAGAAGTCCAACCTGCCCATAAAACAAATCCTCAGAGAAAGGGCTCAATAGTTGTTCAGAGGAAGAGAATTATTATCTGAGAACCACAGATAAAATAGACCAAGAACAGCAGTCAAATAAAATAAGAGGAAATTTCTCTCTCCTTGCCAGGCTTTTATGGCTATTTGTATATAGCATTCCTTTTTACCAACAAAAATGAGCACAAGCATTTTAGCAAAAGAACACCCAGCCTATTACGGATTCTCATTGACATGGAGCTGACTCACATCTGGCTCAGTACTTTCATTTTTCACTTATTATTGCTAGAGTCTTTAGATATTATGGTCCAGTCATCAGAGATAGGATTAAGTATTTGAAAGTCTCCCTAACAATGTTGCATAACTTCAGTAGAACAGAAAATAGCTTATTTACAAATACCTACATATATACAAGGACTGTTATAAAGCTATGTCTGTGTGTGTGCTGGATAAAGATCAATGACATAAAAATACATAACTTTATACATATTTTTTACTCTATTTTTAAAAATCAACAAAAATTCTGGAAGTATAGGCAATTAGAAAAGTTTCAATTTAGAAACAAAAGTTCCAATTAAAACAAGGTTCTAAGTGTTTTATATTAAGCTATCAAAATGTTTTAAAATTAAAATATACCACACTATATTTATATATATAAATATATATATATATTTATATACAGTATGTTTAGCTCAGTGGTTCTGGCACCTGCCTGGCAAGTGCAAGGTTCCGAGTTCAATGCCGGGTGTGATGACTCACGCCTGTAATCCCAGCACTTGGAGGCAGAAGCAAAGAGACTGCTGTGAGTTCAAGGCCAGCCTGGGCTACATAGTGAGCTCAGGGCCAGTGTACACTACACGGTAAGAGCCTATCTTAAAAAAATATACCACAGTGATGGCAATATAATAAAACTCTCTTAGGGCCGGGGAGTTAGCTCAGTGGTTCCGGCGCCTGTCTTGCAAGCGCAAGGGCCCGGGTTCGATTCCCCGGTAACCACATAACAATACTGGGTGTGGAGACCCACACCCAGCAGCAACCAATACCACATACCAGTGCCGGGCGTGGTGGCTCACGTCTGTAATCCCAGCACTCAGGAGGCAGAGGCAGGAGGATTGTGATGTGAGTTTGAGGCTGAGCTGAGGGCCAGCCTAAACCACAAAGCGAGACCCTGTCTCAAAAAACCTAAAAAAAAAATAAAAATAAAAAAATAAAAATAAAATAAAACTCTCTTATATAGCAGTGGTGACAGTACAAACTGGCTCAGCTATTTAAAACCAGGCTAATAGCTACTTTTAACAGCTTTTTTCCCCCTGAGATTCCTCTGTACATTAAAGCAAAATCTCTGTATGAATGTGCTCAACACTCAGAATGTACTGAGTTAGGGAGTAGTATGACCATATTATGGACAAGGAAGCTTCATCTCAAAATAAGTGATTTTCTCAAAGTTTAACCCTAAAGTAGTGGAAGGGGGATTTTTTGGGGGGGAACAGATATTTTACAACTAGATCTTTCTCACTCCAATAATCCATATTCTTCCTTCTTATTATATTTTTTCTCAATATCAATGTTGTGGAAAAAATACACACATATATACTTATCAGTGTATTTTAAATTTTTTAAATCTAGTTTTATTTTATCACAAATACCTTAACATATCTGACTTCTTATAATTTTAAGTGTGCAATCCTTCACTTCTTCCTTCTTTCTTTCCTTCCTTCCTACTTAATGGTGAGGCTAAAGGACAAACCCATGGTTTCCCACATGTGAGGCAAGCTCTATACTACTATGTCATATACTCCAGCCTTTCAGTGTAATTCATATCTCCAGGCTGAAAACAACCAAACGGTCAGTAGCATCTGTTATGATAAAATCCAGAAACTTTGTCAAAATGAAAATATTAAGTGATATACATAAATTATCAAATTGCATGTATGCTCATCACTATATGAAATATTTATATGAAAACAATGAGAGGATGTCACAATACATTGATTTGTTAGGCCATAAGATTACAGATGTTATCTTTCATAAGTAAAAAGTAAAGAATAAAAATATCCACTTCTAAGAGAATCAAATGAAATGATAGAGATTGAATATTTTATTAACCATAAAAGTACCATGTAGGGGCTGGAGACTTAGTGCAATGGTTCTGGCGCCTGTCTTACAAGCACAAGGTCCTGGGTTTGATCCCGGGTAACCACATATAACAATGCTGGGTGTGGTGACTCATGCCCACCAGCAATCAGTACTACATACCACAATGCTGGACATGGTGGCTCACACCTGCAATCCCAGCACTCAGGAGGCAGAGGCAGGAAAATTTCTGTGAGTTCAAGGCCAGCCTGGGCTACATATTGAGCTCAGGGCCAGTCTGAACTACAAGAGCGAGACCCTGTCTCAGAAAAAAAAAAAAAAAGTACAGTGCAGTATTAGTAACTGCTACCTAAGGAAAAAAGTTTGGATAAAAAAATCCTATCCTGGATTCTAGATAAGACCAGCAAAGAGGGTTTAAGTTCAGGCTTAGTTCAGGCTTATCTGTTTTGAGGCTGTTGCATTCCTTCATGGGTACAGAACACAAGACTATATACCTTTTGCCTTTTGTATAAGTTTTCATTCAAGAAACTGGAGATAAATTCACAGAATTTGCTCCTCACCACTCAGCAAAAAATTAATAAGCCTCTACTGTTATGGGCTAACTGTAGAACAAATCAGACATGATCACTACCATCTCAGAATTTACAGCCAAGTGTTCAGTTCCTGCAGTTAGTCTATGACGCCTCTCTTGGCAGAGTGCCAGAAGATGGAACCCAGAGTCCAAGATGAAGCTGTAACACCTGCCCTGAAACTCTGTGACCTTGGGGACATCATAACTTGACTGATCCTCAGCATTCCCGTTGGTAAAGCAGAAACAGTAATATCAGTCTCATGGATTATACATGTGAAAAATAAGCAGAGAACTTGGTCAGTAGCAGATAGTTGCCTGTTAGTTGCTTTATGTTCTTCCTTTTTCTTGGGTTGTCAGTATAAGTTAAAAACAAAATAAGACTAAAAGCATACAGAATAAACCTATATAAACTATTCTTACAAATGGAATGCTAGTATGATTATTATATGCAATCTCAACTATGTATAAAACCAACAAAATCCACACCATCTATTAAGTATATACTTATTTGAAAACAATTTGCACTGAATTTGTTCTGAGACCAATGTACATAATCAATCTGAGTTTTATCTTCCTTGACAAGATGATACCTATAAATAGTATACTTTTTTTTCTATTATAAGTAAAATAACACCTTATTTGGAAGTTCACATTTCAGTTGCGTCTCCTCATCTTATAACATTAGAAAAGTAAACTCTGTGAAGCTTCAATTCCTTATTTATAAAACCAATTAAATCATCCACCCTACTTTCTCATACTTAGGTGGATCCAAGCAAAGAAACTTGTTTCTATAAAATACCTTTCTAGTCTGTAGAGTTTTATATATAATTTTTAGAAAGCTTACTGATAAAATCTTACTGGAAAGAAAAATCTAAAGTGAGCAGAGAGCTACAACTGATGGCATGCTCATAAATTTCTAGAGGAATAAAGAAGAATGGGGATGTTCACTAACTTCCAATCTGCCATAACCTTTCTATAATGCCTTGAAAATAGCACGTATCAAGAGGGAAAAAGAAAGTAAACAACCACTGCAAATAAAGCAAAGTCAAGCAACTTCACTTGCCATATATATCTCCTTATTGATGCCAAGATACTTTCCATTTCCACATCCAATATCAGCCACTACCGAACCCACTGGCAAAGCCTTCAAAAACTCCACGATGTGTGGCCAAGGAGTGTGTCTCGTGCTGCTGAAGTGTCCAGCGATCTCCTCATACACAAGATGGACATATTCTTGCTCCAGCTGTGCGGCTTCTTTATCACTCTCTGGAAATGAGGGTGGAGTCTCTTTCCTCTGGCTGTCACAGACTGAAGAGTAACCTAAATGCAAAAAAAAGCGATATAAACCTTACTTTCTTTAATCAGAGATGCATAAAGTAATAAGCTTTTTAAAAATCAGTGCAAATTTGATGAGTAAGGATACAAAGGCTCTGATTTATCAGTTAAACAAAGTTCAATTATATGTGCAAGAGGGTATAGAATGTAAAAAGGAGGAAAACATTGATTTATAGGAAAATGTGACTAGAATCTACATCTGCCTTAGAATAAAGATGCCTATTTCACCTTTAAGAGTCCTTTTATTCAGAAACCAACTTGATAGGTAGAGCCTAACTGTGACAAATGTAGCTAAACAAGACTTACAGTTTTTCCTTTACAAGTAAAGGAGCAAGTATTCCAGGGACCTTAGGATTCTCATAAGAGCAACAAGAAATGGAAATAATGTGTCCACTGGCAATAATCACAAGAATTTACTGAATACTGTTTGAAGCAGTTTCTATGTAGTGTCTTAAATCTCACCATAATATTATAAGGTCTATACTAGTATAGCCATTTTAAAGATTAGGAGACTTCAGCACAAAGAAGGTAAATTACATTCCTAAAATGAGAAAGATACTAAATCATACAGCCAAAACTTGGACCCAAAAACTACACTCTGCTGTCTTCTTCCATAGTGTAAGCAAACCCAATGCAGAATATTACTGGGTAGAGATAACACAGGAAATTTCTAATTCAATGTCTCAAAATAATTTTGAAGTTGTTCTGTATTCTCTAATACTAGCTAATACAAATCACACATTTTTGCCTGTTTTCTGCTTCTGCAATGCTATGATTTGTTTTTCTTCTGTCTAAGTCTGTGGCATTTATGTCATTATAGGTACCACCGTAGGAATAAAGGAAGTAGTATTTTGAGAGAAAACATAGGCAAGATTAGCAACAAGAAGAAAACACGACAGGAGAGAATTTGGCAGCAGTTTTCATGGCTTTGGGATTGAACATGAAGCAAAATTATTTTTCCTAGGTATAACTAGATTATGCCAGTCCCTGAGAAAGCCTAACCCCATGAATACGCAAAGGAAATAGTAAACATTTTAAATGGATATTTAAGAAATGACAGCCCCAAAAGCTTGAGGTTCTGAAACATACGCATGGAAATAGGAAAGTTATATTAAACTGATTATATTAGAATTACAGGTATACCACAATATATATGACAATTATTCTGAACTAATCTTAGTAACATTTTATTATCTTGAAAATTCGAAGTGTCAAAGTTGTCTAAAGGGAGAAGCAACTCTTTGCACTTAAAAAATCTGCAAATTTTTCACCAAAAGTAAATCAAAGATAACTTTAAATTTAGAAAGAAGACCTTACTAATCATCACATCTGTCAGAATAGGTATTATCAGAAAGTCAAAAAAATAACAAGAGTTAGTGAGGACATGGAGAAAAGTGAACCCATGCACTTCTGTTGACTGGAGTGAAATTAGACAGTCATTATAGAAAAGGCATGAAGGTTCCTCAAAAAACTGAAAAATGATCCAGCAGCCTCTCTGGTGGGTAGCAGATACCCAAATGAAATGAAATACCTACAGCAAAAGGATGTCTCCATTCCCAAGCTTACTGTAGCACTATCCATAATAGCCAAGATGAATAATTAGTCTGAATGTCTATCAACAAGTAAATGGATGTTTAAAATATGACCCATTCTAATGCTGTTGATTCTTTAAAAAGAAGAAAACTCTGTCATTTACAACAACATGAATGAACCCGAAGGACATATGCTAAGGGACACTGTCCAGGCACAGGAAGACAAATACCATGTGATTTCATGTACAAGTGGACTATACAGAAATTGCATTCAGAGGAACAATAGAATGGTGTTTACCAAAGGCTGAGGAAGAAGATGGAAGAGTTTTTGACAGATATGTGCCAAAGGACACAAAATTTTACTTAGAAAAAGTAACTTGCCAGATATGATGGCATACGCTTGTAATCTCAATATTTGGGAAATGATACAGAAAGACTGCCCCACGTCTAAGGCCAGCTTGGCTATACACTGAGTTCAAGGCCAGCTTGAACTGCATAGTGAGATTCTGTGTCAAAAAACAAAGAACAAAACAAAACACACAAAAATAAATAAATAAATAAATAACTAAGACTTTTAAAAAATATTGTGACTATATTTAATGTACTATATTCTTAAAATCACTAAGAGAATGGACTGCAAGTATTCTCACCACAAAAAATTCTGTGATGCTTCTTATAGGTGCACATTTCAATTTGATGCTGCACATGCTAATTATCCTGATTTAGCCATTTCACAATGTATACATATTTCAAAAGTATGTTGTACACAATAAATCATCTTTTGTCAGTTAATACAACTGGAGACTGAAGACCCAATCGGAGCTTCTCAGAGTTTCTGTTACATTTAATAAATGTCCACTGTTAAGAAATTTTGGCATTAAGAACACTAGCTCATCTCTTGTCTTAGTCACCTTCCCATGGCTGGGACAAGATACCCAACACCTGTAACTTAAAGGAAGAGAAGTTTATTTATTAATTTCATGGTCATCTGGTTCCAGTGCAGGAAGAGGATGGCAGAGGGGCATGGCAGAGTAAAAGCCACAGCAGCCAAAAAGCAAGAGCAAAGGGAGAAGCAGGGGAGGGAGAGCTACCCTCCAAGCCCTGTCCTCCGTGACCCCATCCAAGCAGGCCCCACCTCCTCACAGGACCTCTGGCTTCTGAACTAGCTCACAGTGATGAATCCCCAGTACAGCACCCTCATGATTCTTACTTTCCACACACATGAGAATTCCAGGAGATATTTTGGAGATAACACATCTCCAACTAGACTTGAGTATCAAGAAAATAAAAGGAATTTGTTATACCTTATGAGGAGTGTTCAGCACTCATCAAATTCTAAATAAGCATTTTTTTCATTTTGAAAATGTCATTTTTAAGGCCTCAAGGACACTTTTAGCAAAATAATCAAAAACTTATTTCACACTTCATTACCATGAAGATATCAAATACTGAGATTTCAAGTTTTCTAACACAGTAACATCTTCAAACCTCAATGATGATTTTTAATTCAAAATGTTTTTAAGACTATAAAATTATAAACAAATTTTATGACTAAATTCAAAAGCTGTTAGTAGATATCAGCTATCATGGAAATTCCCAGGATATAAAAGGATTTTACTAGTACTGTCATCATAAGATATTATTTATAAAATGAAAGGATTTTCTGTTCATTGAGTATGATGTAAATCATGGCATGATGTACTTGTATACATGTGGTAGACCAGACGGGAAAATGGAGGGCTAATTGGCTGTGTCAATGAGCACTGAGAAGAAAGGCCGCATGCAAGCGTGACATGCTGCAGGGAAAAGTAA
This sequence comes from Petromus typicus, assembly GCA_004026965.1. Taxonomy (NCBI): domain Eukaryota; kingdom Metazoa; phylum Chordata; class Mammalia; order Rodentia; family Petromuridae; genus Petromus; species Petromus typicus. The sequence continues at coordinate 8,903 of PVIR01012247.1, forward strand.
AAACAGTTGAGTCCCTGTTGTTTACCCAGACAAGTTACCATGGAGGGTAGAAGACAGATGAACCTCATGGTACTCTAACTGCTAGTACCTGTGTCTGAGTGAATAAAGCTTAGGTGCTCCAGGCCTAGGAGCCCCATGGGCTTCCACATTTTAATCTGCCTCGGTGTTTATTTTTCATCCTCGTCACCTCTTAGTCAGATTGGAGCACACAGGTTGGTTTCTTTCAGCAGTTCCTTTTAGTCCCTGCTACGATTTCAAATCAACTAAACTGATGGCTTACTGCCTAAGCATCAATGTACTTATAATGTCAATTTGTGGTCGCCAACTTCCCCATGGTATAAATGAAAGTAATTTAGAAATACAGCAACCAGTTTCTAACAAAAACTATTTTGTTATGTTACTGTCCTGTGATATGTTACTGTCCGGCTGGATGTGGGGGTGCTTGCCTGAAATCTTAGCTCCCAGGCAGCAGAAGCAGGACTGCCATGAATTCGAGGCCGGCATGGGCTACACAGTGAGTTCAAGGCCTGCACTACATAGCAAAACTGTATCTCAAAAAAAAAAAGATGTTATGACCTACAATTCTAATTCAGCATCAGTATATGTTTTCTTGGCACCTAGGGATGCTAAAGAACCAAGTTTGGAGAACACAAGATGAAAAAAAATAACTTCAAAGAATATAATGCCTTCAAAGAATTTAAACTCTAAGGGGAAATAGTTCAGAGAAGTATATCAAAGTACAATGAAGGCAGAACACAGGAAATGCCAGCAAAGAAGTTAATGCTCTCCTAGATACTGATGAGATATTTCTTACACTAAGTTTATTCCATTTTATCACAGAAATGAAATTATATACTTACTACAGATACAAGGCACATGCCTCACTTTCCTAAATGTAAATGATGTTCGTGTTCCCCTCTTTCTCAAAGTTAAGTCTCCAATGTCACTGGTGATAATCCCACTGCTGGAATGCTCAGATGCTTGAACAGTATCAAATTTTCTGGGTGTGATTCTAAAAACAATAGGCAAATTAACATTTAAAGTTTATAAAAATGTTTCAAGTTTTTCAAAAATATAAGGCAATAGAATAAACCTAAAAGGATGTATTGAAAATATATATTAGATTCCTTGAATTCTTGGGCCTTTTGGAAAAAGAAATAAAAGTATTTAAAGCAGTGATTTTCAGAATAATAACATATTAAGTGAATATACAATTAACAAATTATTCCAGGAGAAAATAAAATAGTAACAAATATTCAACTAATAACAATTTCTTAAAATAGATAGAACAAAGAATAAACAGGTGGTAAATTTGAATCCAATTTCAGGAATTTATTAAATATGCAAAGACTAAAAAATCCAATCAAAGAACAAAGATTGGTGGACTGAATTTAAAAAATTAAAGTCAACTACATAATGTTACAAGTGACACACTTTAAATATAAGCACAGAGACTGGCTGAAAATAAAAGATAAATTGAGGGCCGGGGAGTTAGCTCAGTGGTTCCGGCGCCTGTCTTGCAAGCGCAGGGGCCCGGGTTCGATTCCCCGGTAACCACATAACAATACTGGGTGTGGAGACCCCACACCCAGCAGCAACCAGTACCACATACCACAGTGCCGGGCGTGGTGGCTCACGCCTGTAATCCCAGCACTCGGGAGGCAGAGGCAGGAGGATTGTGATGTGAGTTGGAGGCTGAGCTCAGGGCCAGCCTGAACCACAAAAAAAAAAAAAGCAAGACCCTGTCTCAAAAAACCAAAAAAAAAAAAAAAAAAAAAAAAGATAAATTGAAATCTAGTTTAGGGCAAAGATATCAATATCAAGAAAGAAAAGATAATAAAACCAAAAAAGTTCAACTACAAAATTATATACTAAGATACAATGAGTAAAATAAAAATAGAACAATAAGAACTGTATATTATTGCTAACTTTAAAAAAGCATAAAGAGGATTTTTGGGGTTAGGTCAAATTTTTTCATGGGAAAATGGAATCATTGGGAAAAAGTATCCTTTTTAGGGCCAGGGATTTAGCTTGGTGGTTCCAGCGCCTGTCTTGCAAGCACAAGGATCCAGGTTCGATCCCAGGTAACCACATACCACACTGGGTGTGGAGACTTACGCCCAGCAGCAACCAGTACCACATACCACAGTGCCGGGCGTGGTGGCTCACGCCTGTAATCCCAGCACTCGGGAGGCAGAGGCAGGAGGATTGCTGTGATGTGAGTTTGAGGCTGAGCTCAGGGCCAGCCTGAACTACAAAGCGAGACCCTGTCTCAAAAAACCTAAAAAAAAAAAAGTATCCTTTTTAGTATTCAGTTTACTCATTGTGAAACGCACAATCAGTGTACAATTCAATGAGTTCTGGCAAATGCAGACACCCATGTAATCACAACAATCCCGAACACATCACTTACTCACGGAAAACCCACAGGCTTCCATCAGGCAATCCCTTCTCATCTTAAAGCAACCCATGTTCTGATTTCTATCAGGGGTTTTTCCTGTTGCCGAATTACATAAAGTTAGTATGATTTTGCACCATCTGTGTTTCTCCATGTAGTTAAATTAACACAGCGATTTTGAGATTCATCTGTTGTAGTTAGTATAAATAGTTTGCTGCCTTTTATTATTCAGTAATAATCACTGCATAAACATAGCAGAATTCATCCAAAATCTCTTGTCAGTACTTCGTATTCCCAGTTTGGGAACATTACAAATACTTCTGTAACATTCTTATATACATATATTTTTAGATATATATTTTTGTTTTTCTCAGATAAATACCAAAGAGTGAAATTAGTGGGTCATAGGGTAAAAACTGCCATTTCCTAAAGTGGTTATACAATTCTACATTTCAATTGGCAACAAACAAGAGGTCCAGGCTACTTGACATTCTCATCAACATTTAATATTGTATGAGTTTTTAATTTTTACTTAACTAAATGTCAAGTGCCATGAAATTAAAGCTTTAATTCATATTTCTCTGATGACTAAAGATGTTGTACATTATTTCATGTGCTCATTGGTGATATTTCTATTGGTTCATCCATCTATCTGTCTGTCTTTTTTTTTTTTTTTGAGGCAAGGACTCACTTTGTCCTTCATGCTGGCTCTAAGCGCACTATGTAGCCAGGTGAGCCTCGAACTCACAGCAATCCTTCTGCCTCTGCCTCCCAAGTGCTGGGATTACAGGAGTGAGCCACCACACCCAGTACTGTGATATGTGGTACTGACTGATGGTAAGCATGAGTCAACACACCTGGCTTTATTGTATGTGTGTAATGGGGATCGAACCCAGGCCCTTGTGCTCACAAAGCAGGCACTGGAATCATTGAGCTAAATCCCTGGCCCCCTATCTATCTTCTATGTATGAATGTGTGTATGTGTGTATCTATCTCTCTATCTTGGTTCAGGAACTTAATTCATCCACTATTCCAGGGAAGACGGCCATGGCGGTGTTCCTCATCTGATGCAGTTTGAGAACAGAAGCAAATTTGCTGAATGCTTCTGTTTGAGAACCAAACAGTTCACAAACAGAAGCATTCACGATCCAAGGTCTTATATACATATATTTTTTCTCCCCATTTATAAGTCCCTTTTCATTTTTTTTTCCCTCAATACCAGAGATTGGATTCATGGCCTTGCACTTGCAAGCAGGTGGTGGTGCCACTGAGCTAAATTCCCAGCCCATCACTTTTTAAATTATATCTTTGAATGAGCAGGAGTTTTCAATTTTGATGAGGTCTAATTTGTTATTTTTATAGTGGTGTTCTGAAATCTTTAAAAGCTTTGGTTATCCTGAAGTTCTGAAGGTATTTTATTGTATTCACTGCTAGACATTTTATAGTTTTTACTTCTACATTTAAATCTATGATTTACCTCAAATTAGTTTGTGTGACTAGTAAGAGGTAGGTCAATGTTCATTTTATTTCTAGCTATTTAGCACCTATCAAAAAATTTCCTTTCCATGTTGCATAACATTGGCATAGTAGTCAAAAATTGTCTAACCTTCCACGTGTCAATTTCTGGATTCTGATCTGTCTCACTGACCTTCTTTCTATCTGAAAGCAAATACTACTTCCCTTGCCCTGTATAGTAATTCATAAAAATAAAGTAGAAAGTAAAAGCCTCTAATATTGCTCTTCTCTTTCTATACTCTTGACTATGGAGGCGAACCTTTTGCATGTGTGCCAAGTGGTCTGTTTGCATCATTGAAAGTTCTAACGAGTTTGCCATCACTACTCTTATCTTTCATATATATTTCCTTATAAATTTCAGAACAGGGGGCCGAGGAGTTAGCTCAGTGGTTCTGGCACCTGTCTTGCAAGCGCAAGGGCCCGGGTTTGATTCCCTGGTAACCACATACCATACTGGGCATGAAGACTCATGCCTAGCAGCAACCAGTACCACATACCACAGTGCCAGGCGTGGTGGCTCACGCCTGTAATCCCAGCACTTGGGAGGCAGAGGCAGGAGGATTGCTGTGGTGTGAGTTTGAGGCTGAGCTCAGGGCCAGCCTAAACCACAAAGCGAGACCCTGTCTCAAAACACCTATAAATAAATAAATAAATAAATTTCAGAACAGATTGTTAAGCTTCTATCAACAAAAGAAAAGAAAAAAATGTTTTTAGGATTTTTATTGGAAATACATTAAATTCACACAACAATTTAGGGGTAACTGATACATTAAGACTATTAAGTTTGCTATCAACAATCACAGCATCTGTATATCTCCATTTATTTTGTCTTCTTTTATTCCTCTTAGTAATGTTTCAATGAATTTCATGAACTTCAATGTATATGTGTTACATATCTCTTTAAAATGTATTCCTAAGATTCAAATTTTCTCAGGCCAAGTTGTTTACTTGACTTACTTTAGCAAACCTATTTCCTGATAGAGGTAAGTTTCAGATTCAGAGAGTAACCCTGAAAACCCTAGTAAATGACACAGAAGTAGAATTTCAGTGAAGCATGATGATTCAGGCCTATAAGCCTACCACTTGGGAGACAGAGGCAAGAGAACTGAGTTTGAGACCAGCTTGGACTACACAACAAATTCACAGTTAGCCTGGACTATATAGTGAGAACTTCTGTCAAAACAAACAAGAAGTAGAATTTTGGGGCCAAGTATTTAGCTCAGTGCTTTTGGAGTCTGCCTGGCAAGCCCAAGTTCCAAAATTTGATCCCCAGGAACAACATAACACAATGAAGGGTGTGGTGACTCACGCCTATCATCCCAGCACTCAGGAGGCAAAGGCAGGAGAATTACTGTGAGTTCAAGGCTGGCCTGGACTACAAAGTGAGGTTCTGTCTCAAAAAAAAAAGTAGAATTTTATATTTAAGTTATTCTTTTTATTAAGATTCAGACATATTTTATCAACAGAGGCTCTAGAAAAGAAAAGGTTAACAATGTAACAATGGTAGTGAAACAGATTTGATCTCAAAATGAAAAAGTTCAAATTCCTTCTGTGTTTGTGAAACTGGGATTATGAATGGCGGATAAGTGCTCTATCACTAAGCCACATTTCCAGGCCTTTTTAAAATTTTTATTTGGAGACTGGGTCTTATTTGTGTCTGAGCTGGACTCATACTTGGAATACTCCAGATTCATCCTCCCAAGTAGCTGGGGTTACAGGTATATGCCACATGCCCAGCTGAATTTTCATTCTTGCTTTTTATTTTGTCATTGTTGTACACTTCATCTGTTGTTAGAATTAGTTCCCTGACTTATTGCTTTTCAAACCATATTACAATGAATAAATTAATTTGAATATTGGGAAGGAAGTATTTTATAGGTTTTAATGCTACTTTAAATAGTACTTTTATTTTTCAAAAATTTCTTAATATTTAATGCTACTTAATTTACTTACTAGTCCTACCGCTTGTTCTGTAGATTCCCTAAGGTTTTCTACATCCACAATAGTAACTGCACATATAAACTTTACTGTATCATTTCAAATCTTTATGATTTATATTTCATTTTCTTGGCTTATCATCCAAATAAGATATCCAATAGAACATTAAATAAAAGTGACCAGAGTAGACATTTCCGCTTTAATGTTTTAGGAAAAAAGCATTCAATAGTTCATTATTAGATATGATGCTAGTTATGAATATTTCACAGATACTCTGTGTCTTTTCTCATCCTAGTTTGCTGGGCTTTTATCATGAATGGGCACTAAATTTTGTCAAATACATTCCCTGAACCAACTGAGATGAGTATGTTTCTCTTCTTTATTCTTTTAATGTGATGAACTACATTCATTTCAAAATGCCTAAAATAACTTTGAAATTCTGGGGTAATCTCTACTTGGTCAGAACATATTTTCTTTCTTATATATTACAGGATTGCATACTATATACTTTCTTACATAAATTCTAATTTTTTGTTAAGGATTTTCTTGTTTCTGTCCTGAAAGAAGTAGTCTTTAATTTGCTTGACTATAATGTCTTTGACATGCTTCAGTGTCAAGAGTAATGCCTACTTCAAAATAAATTAATAAAATGTTTTTTTTCAAGGAGCTTGTACTAGAGGATTTTTTTTTTTTTTTTTGAGACACGGTCTTGCTTTGTAGTTCAGGCTGGTCTTGAGCTCAGCCTTTGAATGCACAGCAATCTGCCTCTGGAGTGCTGGGATTACAGGCATGAGCCACCACAACCGGCACTGTGGTATGAAGTGCTGATTGTTGGTGGGCATGAGTCTCCATGCCTGGCACTGTTGTATGTGATTATCAGATTGAACTGAGCCCTTGTGCTTGCAAGACAGGCGCCTGAATCACTGAGCCAAATCCCTGGCCCTACTAGAGGCATTTTTAAAGTAAAAACAAGCAGTCATTACCTGAACTTATATTATTGTTATCCTAATAGCCAAAAATACTAAGGCTGTATTGCAACACAGTGAAAAGATTAACAAATTTATAGGTTGAAATAACAATTCAATGTAATAGAAGAGACATCGCAAGATAGTAGGAGATAATACGTCTTTAGAAATTAATGGATAAATTATTTCAAGCTAAAACAGTCAAAAAAAGCTTTATAAAATTATAAAGAAAATAAAAGTTGAGTGTATCTTAAAAAAAAGAGTGAGAGGAAAAGAAAACATACTGCTCTGAAAGTTGACAAAGGTGTGAAAGCTAGAAAGCACAGTATAAGCTCAGAGGAAAGGAGCAACAAGGGTGGCTCTAACACTGATAAAAAGCAGGGAGGCTACGACAGGCTGCCAGGCTTCTGATGTTGGCTCCACTACCATCTAGCTTTATACATAATTTCTTTATGCTCCAATTTCCTTTAAAAAAATGTATGCAAAACCACAGAATAAACTTTCCACTGCCACTGGGTGAATTAAATGAGTAAATACACATGAAAGTCTTTGGGAACAAAGAAAAACACACTAAACATAAATTAAAAAGAGAGTTGACATATTCTTAGGAGTAATGCCTCTTAAGGCCAGTCACGTAACATAATAAATGAGCCAAGCAGATTATCTAGCAAACACACAGAAGTAGTCTTCACGTTAAAAAAAAAAATGGAGTTTCACTTTCATTTTTAAATCTCATTTCCAACTTTTAATACACATGAGTTCAAGAAATATTAATTTTCATTTAATTCTGTTATAATATAAAAACAACCGTGCACACACAGTGACAAGGTAATAACAGATGGGAGGAACAGAAAACGTAGGAACTGTAGGAACTATAGAAGCAGGCCCCTCTACAGGATGTCATTGAGTTTAGTCTTGATCCCTGCTGCCAGGCACTATTATGACCCAGTGGTGCCAGATGTTCTCAATTTTTAAGAGAAGCTGACAATTCAGAGTTTTATGTGAAAATTCTTTTTTGTTGTTGTTGGCAAGAAAAATAAATAAATGGCCACCATGTGGACAACCACCACACAAAACAAACAGGGCATATCTGTGCAGTTTACCCATGCACCTCCAGCTCACAGCCTTTGATTAAGGGGACACTTGCTGCAAGAGTAAACTTGAATTTGATCAAACTGAAGTTAGATTAAGATAGTTAATAATGGAGGGCAACATTAGCCTTCGCAAATCCATGTCCCTCTACAGTTTTTTGTAGTGCTTTTTTTTCAGGTGAGAAATCAAAAAACTTTTTATCAAGGTTTAACTGTAATTTAAATACTTTAAAAATATATATTATGCCTTTTCAAATCTATTCTGTCCCTCACCAAACATCAGGTAACTATCTCAGTGTTTGTTTGGTGTCTGTCTCTTTCTCCCCTAGTCTCTGCTTCCTTCCTTCACCTCTTTTCCATCTCTCTCTTTTCCACATGTACCCCCCAACATTCACTCATGCTCTTATACTCTCTCAGTCACATAATAGGCAATGGGTCTCGATGGAAGCCTTCTAAAATTACTATAGAGAATTTTGATTCTTGAGCAACAATTCATAAATACATATTATTAATAATCCAGGTCAACATAGTGATATATGTTTATCATAATATTACTCAGGAAATGGAGTCGGGATGATCATGCTTTTAAGACCAAGGGGAGCTACAAAAAGATTCTGTCTCAAAAAATATACAGATAAATAACTAAATAATGTCTACCCTCCAACTTTCTAGAAATAACTACTAAGGCTAAAGAGTTGGCTCAGTGGGCCGGGGATTTAGCTCAGTGGTTCCAGTGCCTGTCTTGCAAGCACAAGGACCCAGGTTCGATCCTCGGAAACCACATACAATACTGGGTGTGGAGACTCACGCCCAGCAGCAACCAATACCACGTACCACAGTGCCGGGCGTGGTGGCCCACACCTGTAACCCCAGCACTCGGGAGGCAGAGGCAGGAGAACTGCTGTGATGTGAGTTGGAGGCTGAGCTCAGGGCCGGCCTGAACCATAAAGTGAGACCCTGTCTCAAAAAAAAAAAAAAAGATTTGGCTCAGTGGCACATGCCTGCTCGGTAAGCATGAGATCCAAAGTTTGATCCCAAGTACCAAAAAAAAAAAAAAAATTCTGAGGGATTGGGATGTAGAAATAACTACTATTTACATATAACAGCACAAAGTGCTTTTCAAAACAGAGTAATAATAGAGTAATAATATCATCATAATGATGTTTCCTTAAAAAAGAAAAAATGATGTTTTAGGAAGACTTTTACCAAGAATACATTAAAATATTTTCACAATCTATGAAAAGGAATTTCTTATTTTATATTTGGCTGTAATACCAATATTCTTAAAATTTTTAAATAAACACATTAGGTTAATGGTTTATATCACTATGATCACTTCTTTTTCTTATTTTATATAAAAATATTTTACTAGCCATGAAATTTTAAAAATCAAATAAATGTAAGCCTCAGCACACAAAATCAGGCCATCCTTCCTATGGCTCACAAATTCATTCACATATTCATCTTGACGTTTTACTAAAAATTTGTCAGCTAAAATCTCTAGGCAGAACAGAATTTATAAATACAGAACTCAGCAATATTTTAAGTGATCATATATAAATTTTATGACACTTTCTTCTCAAAAAGCACTCTGTTAAAGCACATAACCCATTTCTTCAGATTCATATTAAATCAAAGAAATTCAAATTTAGGACATTCTACAGTGCAACTGGTCTCTTCAAAAGAATCAACGTCAAGTATCTCATATGAAAGACTAAACAGAATTAATAACTAAAGATAATGCAAGGTCACAGACTGAATCCTCAATCAGCGGAAGTTTACTACAAAGCATTGTACTACACAACTAGCAAAATCTGTATATGGGTTGTGTAATAATATTTGTCAATACTGAATGTCTTGAATTTGAAAGCTGTACTATGGTTTTATACAACAGGGGTTGGCCAACCTTTTCTGAAAAGGAGCCAATAATAAATATTTTAGACATTGAAGGGCATATAAAGTCAAATATTCTTCATTGTTTCAGCCCCTAAATATATAAAATCCACCCTTAGCTTAAGCACTCTACAGTCAAGGGGAAGGACTAAATTTGCCGCACAAGCCATGGTTCATCAAATACTGATAAAACGTTCTTAGGAAATACTCAAGGAAGCACATAAAGGTAAAGGACTAAGGGATGTGCTTCTAACTCTCCAGTGATTCAGCAAAACTAGTAATAATGAACACATGTGAAAGAGAATATAAGATGTGGTAAAATGTTCACAATTAATAAATCTAGGTGAAAGGGAGCTCACTCTTCTACCCTTCTAATGTTGCTTTAAGTTTGAAAATAAAAAATGAAAAAAAAGTTCACAGATCCCTCTAGGAGTGTTGAACCAGAAGTTTCAATGCACAGGTATAGGACAGGATTCTACTGGCTCAGACAGAGAAGACTGAAAAGTCTCAAAAAGTAAAGTCACCCAGTCAATGAAGTCATTTCAGTACATACCCATGGGTCCAAAGATATCTAGATTCTCCTGTCATCACAAGCAAACTCCGACGAGGCAACATAACTTGCACTGTGATACCATCTGGGTGCTTAAAATCCATAACAACCTAAAAGCAAAGATAAAAGCATAAAGAGTAATACAAAATTCCAGGTACTCCAGTACTCCAAGGATATGGATGACTTTATTTATCCCAGCCATCTTTCTAGGCTAAAAGATATTAAAACATGACAAAACTTAGTCAACAGCATAGCATAATGGTTCTCAAACTTTTCTTTTTCCCATTTTTTTATTTTCAAACAGTGCATGATTTAAGAATGATACCATGGAAAACCCTACCATAATGGTCACACTTTAGGACTTCAGAGCTAACATTCATGTTCTGGATCTTCCATTTACTAGCCACATGACCCAGAATAAGCCAATGAGTCTCTATGCCCTGGTTTCCTTCATCTTTAAAGAACTGCTGCATGAATTAAATAAATAACAGATAGAAATTATAGTGTCTCACCTTTAGTAAATACAAGAGTGGCTAAGGTGGGTTGCGGATTTAGCTCAGTGGTTCTAGTGCCTGTCTTGCAAGCGCAAGGGCCTGGATTCGATCCCTGGAAACCACACAGAACAATGCTGGGCATGAAGACTCACATCCACCAGCAATCAGTACCACATACCACAGTGCCAGGCATGGTGGCTCACACCTGTAATCCCAGCACTCAGGAGGCAGAGGCAGGAAGATTGCTGAGATGTGAGTTTGAGGCTGAGCTCAGGGCCAGCCTGAACTACAAAGTGAGACTCTGTCTCAAAAAAAAGGAATGGCTATGGTAATTTTTATTCATAAAATGCTACTGAGTAATGATTTCATAGAGCTCATTCTGTACCACAAAAGTCATGCAACATACTAAAATTAGAAGCCACTTAATAAGAGATTATCAAAAGAAACAAAAGCAGTTATAGCAACTTTTCCTGTTACGCTCAAATATTCTGAATAGCAACCTGTAAAGATAGAACATTCAAGAAAATATATTTTTTGTCCTAGTGGCCCATGACACAACAAAATTTGCAGACTAAAAATAGCAGCACCTGACAAATGTGAATTTAAAGAGCATGCTAAAGGACTGAAAAATTTTTTTTTTCAAGTGAAGAGTTCAACTCACTTGAAAAATAAATATGATGACAAAGTACAAATGGATAAAGAAATCAGCATAGTGCCTTCCTTAAAAGCAAATTCACCACAGTGCTTGGCATAAAATAAACATTCAACAAATGCTACTAAATGCTATTAATGTAATGATTCCTAATATTAGATCAAACTAAATAATACAGAAGAAAATTCTATGAACTATATAAAGAATTATACAGCTCTAAGTTGGATTTTTGCCTTTCTCATTTATTTAATCTGAGTACAAAGAGGAAGGGGAGGAGACAGAGTTTAACCAAGCGCAGTGGCACACATCTGTAATCTCAGCCCTGTGAGGGGCCGAGGCAGGAAAACTGCAAGTTCAAGGTCTGTTGGGGCAACTTAGACTCTGTCCCAAAATAAAACTTAGAAAAAGGTGGAAGATGTAGCTCAACAGTATAGCACTTGCCTAGAATATACCTGCGCTAGGAACGCAAACAGACACAAGTGCATGTCTATGCAATTCCTTTACTCTAAGTCCTTAGAAAGTATACTGCACCAGCTGCGCAATGGGAGAAGAGGTGAGGGGTGAAGGACCTTTAGAAATCACCATCAAGCCTTCTAAATAAAGCCAGTTTAACTCTACATTCAGGCTGAAAAATCACACTGGATTTCAGCCTGGCATCAGATAGATTTCTTCCTCCTTAATAAACAGAAGGTAAACAGTATTTGGTAGAGCACACACACATCAGAAGTAAAGCAGAAACACAGTTACAATTGAATCTGTTTTGTGTAGTGTTCCCACTGTTCTGATAAAAATGATCATAAATGTAAAATACATATATGTATAAGTACAAAGTAAAAATTGCTTAAGTTTGGTGATTCTGCATACAAATTAATGCTCTTACACATTCACTATTGCAATATTGCACTAATACACTATTGTACAATAAAAAGGAAAAAATCATAAATTTTGAGCCAATAATCTAAAGTTTAGACTTCTTTACGAAAGATTACATGAAATAGCAAATAAAAGCAACAGAAGAAAAGGAAGTTTGCTTTTCAGTTTTTTGTTTTTTGTCTTGCAGTACTGAGTACCGGACACAAGGCCTTCATACTGAGCTATATCTCAGCCCTTTTATGTTTTATTTTAAGACTAAGACATTAAGTAGCCCAGCATGGGCACTTGGAATCCTCCTGCCTCAGCCTCCCAGAGTGCAAGGATTACAAGTGCATACCACCAGGCATGGAAAGCCTTAGGTTTTAGTACCTTTTCAAAAGTTGATTTTATTGGTTCATTTTATACATGCAATATGACCACATTTAACATTCAGAATTTGTACCTGTACTTGATACATGTGTTTTAGCACCTTTAATGGTACGCTTTCCTGCTTTTGAATAAGGAACCTACATTTTCACTATGAAATGAGCCCCACAAACTAATAAGTTTTGTAATTTATATATCATCTATTGTTTTGTGCTTATAGAATACAAAAACAATCTATTCTTTGTATGTTACAAAGCCTTCATCCTGATTAGATAAACATTCTCTCATTTTCTGTTATTATTTACATCTAAATCTTTATATAACTGTGAAACTTGCTCTAGCATAAAATTTGATAGCATCTTTCAATTTAATATTTATATAATGTAGATTTCCTTTGAAAATTAAATTCTATTAAAACAATCACCAAAATAAAATACAGTATCATCTTGCTTTACTTAGGTAAAGTACCTGAACTTTTATGGAAATAATGCTTATTATGAAACCAAAAAAAAAAGAGGCTTTATAAAAACAATTCGTGACAGATTCACAATCAGTAACACTCCCCTGCAGCTGCTGAATCATTCTGCCATGTGACGGCTCTGCTCCACAGGAGCTTCTTCCAATTATCCTTTTTGGGTTTAGCTGTTCTCTCTACTTTCTGAGATGGCAGAATCAATAAAGATCAAGTCCCAAGTGAGCTCATGAGGCGTGACTGAGGATAATGTCCAGTTCAAAGCAAACAAACAAAAATCTTGCACATTCTGATCTTCTACCACCTTCACACATCCAAATGCAACAGAACAAGTACCCAGACATAGCTACCACTCTGTTGGCCAAGTAAAGACCAGATTCATGGCAGGAGAGCACGTGTAGGGATAAACAGATCTTCATACTGACTAAACAGGAAAATGAAGAACATGCTGTGTCTGTGAATACGTCTGAACAGAAGACAAACTTAATCCTATCCTGATCATTAGAAATACATTAAGTCATTAACCATTTGAGAAACTCTGAAGAACAGTTGGATGCAATGAGTGACGTGATTCACAGAGAATGATGAAATCTGAGAGGCCAAAAGTTACTCCAAGTAGAAAACATATTTTACCACTCAAAGTCCACCTGCTTCCCCACAGCGTAGCAAATATAAATCCTCTAATTGTGCTAATATCTTTACCTGACCCAAATGAAGTAAGAGTTTACCTTTTTTGTTTTTGTTTTTGTTTTTTTGAGACAGGGTCTCAATTTGTGGTTCAGGTTGGCCCTCAGCTCAGCCTCAAACTCACATCACAGTAATCCTCCTGCCTCTGCCTCCGAGTGCTGGGATTACAGGCGTGAGCTGCCACCACGCCCTGAGTCTCCACGTCCAGTACTGTTATGTGGTTACCAGAGGATTGAACTCGGGCCCTTGCGCTTGCAAGACAGGTGCTAGAACCACAGGGCTAAATCCCCAGCCTACCCTGTATTTTAAATAGTGATTAGGGTATTCTACATACCTCATTATAGACAGCAGAGTCTACTGTGTCTCGGCAGGTAAGAAAGAAAAAGGGAGAGAAATTCAAAATTGCAAGGATAAATTATCAAACCCATAAACTATTTACAAAGAAATATAGCTAGGACAAAATCATGTTAATGCATTTTCCCTAGACTTACAAACTCAGATTCCTAACAGATCGTACTTTGTCCATTGCAGAAATAAGAGAACTTGGAGCTTTTGTAGTGAAAAAAATATAGTTCCCTGTCTCTCAATAAACATAATACCCCCAGAAGCAGATATTGCCAAGCTGAAGAGGGGCTGGAAGAGAAACCTGCTGCTAAACCATATTTTTCCATGGCAGAGAAATTGATAGTTTTGCCCTGGAGATACCTTGGAGACCAATAGCTGATGTCATGACCTTTAAATCTTCTACCAATGCTACAGAGCCTGCTCCCTTAAGATAAGTTAAAATCAAGCCTACAACAAACCTATTTCACCTTCCTGGTTCCTACAGGAAGGCTATGTTTATAAATAATAATAATAATAATAATAATAATAATAATAATAATAATAAGTAAATAAATGAAACACACCACAGGAAACTTAAATCTATTTGACTAAATTAGTTGAAAGTTAGAATCCCCAAATTAACAAATCTTGTGAAACAAAAAGAAGAGAGACAATATCACCATCACACAATGAAATCATCATACAGGACCATTCATTTGTAAACGATAAAAAAAAAAACAACCAACAAGTTCAGCTCCCTTGTCCTCCAATCAGCAGCAATTTTTATAACATATAGGTCTCTGTACTGTGCTCTTGAACATAGAAGAGTCACATGCATTAGAGCATGACAACAAACAGCACTCTGCAGCGAGGGAGTGAGCCCTTACGTAACATGTGCAGCAATTATGGTGGTGCGTGTCTATGATCTCAGGTTCTTGGGAGGCTAAGGCAGGAAAATTGTAAGTTCAAGCCTAGTCTGGGCAACTTAATGACTCCAAGTTAGTGACTTAATGTCTCCAAATGGGAAAAATAAATAGAAAAGGCTGGGATATACCTCAGTACTGTCTGGGTTCAATCCCTCAGTACCAAGGAAAACAAACAAATAAATCAGGACAGTCCAAAGGGATTGTTTCTCATTGCTACTGTGAGAGAACATGAGAAACAGAAAACCATTGTATGCTTCTGGGGTTAAAACTTTCTGAGCTGACCAGGTACCACGCACACATTTAGGGTACACACAGCTGGGAACATACTTAGAGTACTGTATATGTGAAACAAACAAAATTAGATCAAGCAAACTTTTTAAAAGAAAACATCACCAAAAAAGGTTTACATTATAGCCTAGGTCAGCAAATGCTACCTTTCAAACACAATTCTGCTTTCCAAAACTAGGTCTCAGCTGCAGAATGAATACATTCTACTACCTCTTCTTCACTCCCAATTACAGAGATGATTTTGAACTATTTTGCCTGGCTAAGTGAAAATGTAATAAAAAATAAAAGAAACAGCATCTTCTAGCTCAGTGTTGCCAAAGAGCACAATGAAGAGTAGAATATACATTACATAACAGAAAAATTAACTTAGGGAAGACACTAAATTGGAGATACTTCAGTCACTACTGCATATTCATTATAGATGCTTGGTTTAAATTCCTAAGAGATAATAGGCTCATGCTTATGTGTTTGTACTGAGACCACCTGCCATGTGTGCACCCTCATTTATCACACTATGGCTTCATTTGTTTGCAGGAACAACAAAGTGAAGTCCACCATCACTCAAAAGAGAACTCTGAAAAATGTAAATCACAAAGCCAGGCAGGACAGCACACACCTGCGATCCGAGCACTTAGCAGACTGAGGCAGGACTGCCAGGACTATGTGGCTTGGGCTGCACGGAGAGCTCAAGACCAGCCTGACCTATACAGTGAGACCCTATCTCAAAACAACAGCAAGGGCCAGGGATTTAGTTCAGTGGTTCCAAGCATCAAGTATGATCCCTGGCACCACATATCTCAATGTGGGTGTGGTGGTTCACACCTGTAATCCCAGCACTTGGGAGGCAAAGGCAGGAGGATTGTTGGAGTTCAAGACTGGCTGGGCTACATAGTGAGCTCAGGGCCAGCCTGAATTACAAAGCGAGGCCCTATCCAAAAAAAAAGAGAAAGAAAATCGAAATAATGTAAGCCATAAATCAGAGGTAATGAGACATTTTAGCTTAAAAATTTATTCTTGCTTACTTAATGCATTCCACCTAGTCAGTTATACTTGACAATTGTTAATGAATTAATCATAAATAATTTATTTGAAAAATAACATGATATATCTCACAGTTTTACACAGAAGGCTTCCTAAATTCCATTTGTTTATTTTTTAGGCTTTCTTCTTTATGTGAAATAAATCAATATGTTCTTATACATATATAACCAAAACAAAATGGCAAGAGGGCCAGGGATGTAGCTCAGTGGTGCTATACCTGCCTGGTGCACAAAGGCCTGAGTCCAATTCCAGGTATAAGAAAAAAGAAGATGGCTACAATTACAAAAAATAAAAACAAAGGTATCTCTTTCTTTTCCTGAGGATCTGGTTTGCTTCTCATAGAAAAAAGCTCATTTGGGCCAGAGATATACCTCAGTGGTTCCAGCACCTGCCTTGAAAGCACAAGACTCCAAATTTGACCCCCAGTAACTACATATAACAATGCTGGGCATGGTGACTCGCCCACCAGCAATCAGTACCACACACCACAGTGGCAGGCATGGTGGCTCACGCCTGTATTCTCAGCACTCGGGAGACAGAGGCAAGAGGACTGCTGAATTTGAGGCTCACCTAGGCTATGTAGTGAGCTCAGGGCCAGCCTGAACAACAAAGTGAGACTTTGAAAAAAAATAAAACAGTTCAATTACAGTATCTGCCATCATCTCTAGCATGGACTATGCAATTGCTAGTGGAGGTGGTCATTGAAATAGAAGCAAGATTGCTGAGAGTTCGAGGCTAGCTTGGGCTACATAGTGATCTTGGGGCCAGCCTAAACTACAAAAGCAAAACCTTGGCCCCCCCCAAAAAAATGTCAAAGATGAGATGGCTTAGTATATCTGGGGCCATTTCTGCATCTTCTAGTCTGTTCTACTGATTGTTGGGTCTGTTTCTTTGCCAATACCATGCTGTTTTCATCACAGTGGCTTTGTAGTATATATATATATATATATATATATATATATATATATATATTTTTTTTTTTTTTTTAAGGTTTTTTGAGACAGGGTCTCGCTTTGTGGTTCAGGCTGGCCCTGAGCTCAGCCTCAAACTCACATCACAGCAATCCTCCTGCCTCTGCCTCCCGAGTGCTGGGATTACAGGCGTGAGCCACCACGCCCGGCACTGTGGTATGTGGTACTGATTGCTGCTGGACGTGAGTCTCCATGCCCAGTATGGTATGTGGTTACCGGGGATCGAACCCAGGTCCTTACGCTTGGAAGACAGGCGCCGGAACCACTGAGCTAACTCCCCGGCCCTGTAGTACAGTTTTAAACTGGAGATTGTGATACTCTCTACTATGTCCTTGTTGCCTAGAATTACTTTCGCCATTCTAGGTCTCTTCTGGTTCCAGATGAATTTTTGGATTACTTTCTCCAGATCTGTGAAATATGCTGTTGGGATTTCAATCGGGATTGCACTGAATCTATACAGTAGTTGTGGGAGTCTAGCCATTTTGATGATATTGGTTCTTCCTACCTAGGAACAAGGGATGTCTTACTATTTTCTGATATCCTCTCTGATCTCCCTTTGCAGAATGCTATAGTTTTCAGAGTAGAGGTCTTTCACCTCCTTTGTTAGACTGATTCATAGATATTTCATTTTTTTGGATGCTACTGTAAAAGCAAAAAGCCCATATGCCCATCAATAGGAAACTGGATTTAAAAAAAGATGTGTTAGGGCCGGGGAGTTAGCTCAGTGGTTCCGGCGCCTGTCTTGCAAGCGCAAGGGCCTGGGTTCAATTCCCAGTTACCACATACCATACTGGGCGTGGAGACTCGCGCCCAGCAGCAACCAGTACCACATACCAAGTGCCAGGCGTGGTGGCTCACGTCTGTAATCCCAGCACTCGGGAGGCAGAGGCAGGAGGATTGCTGTGATGTGAGTTGGAGGCTGAGCTCAGGGCCAGCCTGAACCACAAAGCAAGAACCTTGTCTCAAAAAACCAAAAAAAAAAAAAAAAAAAAGATGTGTTATTTTTTACAAAACAGAGTATTACTCCCCCATAAAGAATGATAAATTAGCTCGGAGTGGTGGTTCACACCTGTAATCCCAGCATTTGGGAGGTAGAGGTAGAAGGACTCCTGTGAGTTTGAGGCTAGCATGGGCTCCGTAGTGAGTTCAGGGCCAGCCTGAACTACAAAGCAAGACTGTGTCTCAAAAAAAAAGGCGGGGAGAAACAAAGCTTATATATATAAGGGTGGGGGGTTGTCAGGAGGGCAGGGGAATAAAAAAAATGAGAATCAAGATGTGTCACGTACAGGTACAAATTTTCAATGTAATCATTATGTATAAAATGTACTAATAAAATCAATATTTAAAATTCTAGGGGCCAGGGATTTAGCTCAGCGGTTCAGCCTAAACTACAAAGCAAGACCCTGTCTCAAAAAAAAAAAAAAAAAAATTCTAGATGCATTTTAATCTTGGCTTTTTCAACTGTCTGCACTTACTACCATTTGCCAGTAGATGGCAATGCTGCATCAGGTCAATAGTTAATCAAATTCCACCAAGGGAAGTTTGGATTTAATTACTAAGTGAAATGTGTATAAAATTAAATTTCAGGATTTTGCATAGTGTCTGATGGTATTTAAAAAGAGAAGTTGTGATAATTTCACACTTTCAAGAAAGTGTTAACAATGCCCTTTCCATTTAGAAATGCAATTCTTTTTAATTTAGAAAGTGGATAATCCTCCGAAAAGTACACTATACCAAATAAAACTTTTGCTGACAATAAAAATGATTAAACATTTACCTCCGACCCCAAACTGAGAGAAACGATCTCATCTTCAAAAGCAGAATGTGTGTCAATATGAGCAGGAATTCCTGAATTGGAAAATAGGATAGCATGTTGCTTGATTTTTTTCTTTTAATAAATTAAAGCTGACTATCCGGTACATGTACACTTACAATTACATTGAAAACTCTGATTATCAACGGTACCATAATTTAGTTAACATCAAATATGGTGAGTATGACAAGACAATTAAATCTAAACTAAAAAAATTTTTACTATAACTATATATTTTAAATAACAATAACAATAACAATCCCAATAACAATGGGATTTAACTCTAAAATAAGGCTTAGAAAAAATAAATTAAATAAAATAAAACAAAATAGGGGGGTCAGGGATTTAGCTCAGTAATCCCAGTGTCTGCTTGACAAGAGCAAGGTTCCGAGTTCAGTCATCGTTAACCACACACCACAGTGCCGGGCATGGTGGCTCACGCCTGTAAGCCCAGCACTCGGAGGCAGAGGCAGGATTGTTGTGAGTTCGAGGTTGGCCTGGGCTACATAATAAGTTTGAGGTCAGCCTGAACTACAAAGCAAGACCCTGTCTCAAAAAAAAAAAAAAAAAAAAAAAAAAAGTAGGGCTCAGAGGTCATTGCTTAACTAGGACACTTATCCAGTACCAATGCAAGGAAGACAAACAGCCTTGAGCACAAGAGGCCTAGGTCCTTTGAAAACAAAGGCAGCAGCCATGCGGGAAGACTCAGTTTATCAATAATGAAGACATGGCTACCTCCCCTAATCTATCAATCACTTCAGTGAGTGCCTCTTAGTAAAGAAACTTTGCTACACAAAAGAAGATACACAGCAAGACAGACCTGGTCCTTAAGAAGTACACAGACCAGTGGAGAGACAGGTAAACAAACAATTTAAATACTTATACATAAAGGCAGGAAAAAAAAAAAAAACTAGCCTGCCATTTACAGAACTCTTAAATATCATTTGATTACTATAAATACTGGATGAAGATGTTAACAAGAAATTTATAACTTAAATATTTTTCATTCATGGGCCGGGGATCTAGCTCAGTGGTTCTGGCACCTGTCTTGCAAGCGCAAGGACCTGGGTTCAATCCCGGTAACCACATACGATACTGGGTGTGGAGACTCACGCCCAGCAGCAACCAGTACCACATACCACAGTGCCGGGCGTGGTAGCTCACACCTGTAATCCCAGCACTCGGGAGGCAGAGGCAGGAGGATTGCTGTGATGTGAGTTGGAGGCTGAGCTCGGGGCCAGCCTGAACCACAAAGCGAGACCTTGTCTCAAAAAACCTAAAAAAAAAAAGCTAAAAAATATTTTTCACTCGTATCATTGTTTAGTTGCATCCCATATTCTTAAATAGAGAAAGAGGAAAAAGATCACCCAGCAGTCAGCTTTCCTCCTGCTGTAACCATCTGGTTCTTCAGTGCGACATGTCTCCTATATTTTTTAAGTAATCCCCTCCCTTTCTAAATACAGTGTTTAGAGAGAAACAAAGCAAAACAAAAATATCACTAACTGCTATCAGTCTGTTTACACTTCATGGATCAAAATCCTCTAGGGACTGAGATGCAGATTTGCAGGAGATTAAAGGTAAGGCTCACACCAATAATCCCAGCTGCTGGAGCCTGAGGCAAGATCACAAGTGTGAGCTCACCCTGGGCAACTTAGAGGCTTAGTAAGATCCTACCACAAAATAATATTTGCTAAAGCACTAAGGATGTAGTCCAGTACAAAGGCTTTGTTCAATTCTCAGTACTGCAAAAATAAGTACAGTTGAAGATGAAGCTCAGTGGTATAGCACCTCTGGGTGCTATCCCAAGTACAGAAAGGAAAGAAAGAAGCAAAGTAATCTATGTTCATTTCACCTAAAAAAAAAAAAAGTATCCTTGATCTTAAAAAGTTACATAGCATTCTTGGTTTTGAAATATATGATTGATCTTTTAAAAGAGGGAATACTTACCTTGTCCAGGTTCATACTGATTTATGGTCAACTGATCAGGTTTATGTTTAATGTAACCTTCTGCCAACCATTTCACCAGAAAGCTATTGCACATATCAGGAAGACCTAAAGTCAGGAATCATAAAAGCAAGACAACAGGTATTAAAAGATTTACTTTGCATATTTTACCCAAGGAAGGGAAATGATTCTGATAGAAAACACACAGATCTTATAGCAGTCAGATCCACTAATACGATAATAAATACACAAGGGCCAGGGATTTAGCTCAGTGGTTCCAGTGTCTACCTTGCAAGCACAAGGTCCCACGTTCAAGCCTTGGTAATCACATACAACAATGCTAGGTGATGTGACTCAAACCTATCAGCAATCAGTATCACACACCACAATGCTAAGCGTGGTGGCTCACGCTTATAATCCAGCACTCAGGAGGCAGAGACAGGAGAACTGCTGTGAATTTGAGGCTAGCCTGGGCTATATAGTGAGTTCAGGGACAGCCTGAACTACAAAGCGAGACCCTGTCTTAAAAAATAGAAATAAACGCACAAACAAAAAACAATTTTTAAATTAAATTTAAGAACTTTCCAGTTATATCTTTGATTTTACAAGATTAAAAACTTAAAAGAATAATTTTTTAACAACTCTGGTATTTTTAAAAATACTAATAAAATTTAACACATGTTGAACATCCTTTATCCAAAGTGCTTGGGACCAGATATATTTCACATTATACTTTCTTTTTGGATTTTGGAGTATTTGCATATACATAATAGATACAGATCAGACCCAAATTGAAATAGGAAATACATTTATGTTTCGTACATATATATATATATTTATGTATATACACATACTAAAAGCAGGACATTGATGTTCAAAAGTTTCAGATTTTGAACCATTTTGAATTTTAAATTTTCAGATTAAGAATGTTCAACACATGTATTAGATCTAAGAAATGAATCTGACCACTTTCTTTTTTGTTATTTTACAGCGTTTTGTTTATTTAATCACTATCCTTAAAAATACCACGCATTAGCCAGGCATGGTCGCTCACACTTTGTAATCCCAGCACTCAGGAGGTAGAGGCAGGAGGATTGCTGCAAGTTTGAGGCCAGCCTGAGCTATATAGTGAGTTCAGGGCCAGCCTGAACTACAAAGCAAGACCCTGTCTCAAAAAAAAAAAAAAAAAAAATTAAATAATTAAATTAAAGCCAGAAATAACTAAATGTCTATGAATGAAGAATTAGTTGAAGAAGCTATGTGAGACACTCAGTAAACTGAAACACTACATAAGATCTCTAGGACACAGAATGGAGAAAACAAGTCATAATGATGCATGTTACACACGAATATGTAATTTATACCATATAATACTACATATAGTACACTATGTATTTTGAAAGGCACATGTATCTGGATATAAATTTGTTTTTCAAAAAGATTAGAAGAACATACACCAAAGTACTAACAGCACATACTGCTAAAAGAAAAGAAGTGCAAAAGAAGCATGATGGTCAACAGGAGACATTTTATCTGTGATGTTAGTAACGATCATATCAGACTCTTCTCTAATTTAAATGCTTTAACTTTAATCAATTATCTCGAATGTTTACAACAACAACATATGAAACATATACCCTCAATAATGATAAACTCCCAATATAATAAAAATTTTTTTAAAGATAAACTTCCAATATAATAAAATCTTTTTTTAAAACAACACTTATTGGTTGCTAGCAATTACTTACCCTCAGGTAATGGCTTATCTTTATCTACATTATTGTTCTCATAGTGGAATTCATAACCAAAATGCTTCACTCGTCTGTGTTTTAGAGCTTTTTGAGCTGTGGAAAAAGAAGAAAGTAAACTATTTTGAAGAAAAAGAGTGACAGTCTTTCATCTATTTCAGTCAATATAATCAGTAAAAGATTAGTTTAGTAATGGTAACTTCTGTTACATTACTGTCTTTCACAACATTTTACCATTCTGTTCATATCTGATATTTTTTCAAATCTAAAATTATAACAGACACTTAAAGAGTTTCACCTAATCAATATGAGAGATAAACATCTACACTGCCACTTGTGAGACCACCCATGCTGGGGAGAGTCAGAGTAACTCCAGGTCTCTGACTGCATCAACTGGTACAGTACCAGCCTGATGACTCCTCAGAAGAAATGAGCCTTAGGGTGGAGGGTAGCAAGGAAGATAATACAAGCGAAAGAACTTACACAAGTGAGCTATACAAATATTGGCTAAAAAATTTTCATCAGTTTGGAGTTCAAAATTGATAGCTACATAAATATTACTGTATCTGTTATTCATGTTCCTAAGAATCACTAGTATGACTCATCTAACATTGGATTCAGAACACCTTCTATGATATTGAGGAAATAATAGAGTTTTAATAAACCAAAGGGGGAAGGGATGAAGAGTAATAACATGACATTTTGTAGAAATTTTTAAATATTGGGCCAGGAATTTAGCTCAGTGGTTCTAGCGTCTGCCTCTCAAACGCAAGGTCCTGAGTTCGATTCCCAGAAACCACAGGCTGGACCTGGTAGCTCACATCTATAATCCCAGAACTTGGGAGGGAGAGGCAAGAGGATTGTTGTGAGTTCAAGGCTGGCCTGTGCTACATAGTGAGTTCAGGACCAGCCTGAACTACAAAAGTGAGACCCTGTCTCAAAAAAACATTTTAAATATCATATTTTCAGAACTGTACTTACAATTTTGATTGTCTATATCTTCTGTCCAATTAATACTTTCCAAAAGCCTTTCCTCATCCTCAGAAGAAATTATTTCCTCTAGTACTATGAGACCTGGAGGTAAGGCTTGAGGATCCAACTCTTTCCATTGTGCTATGGGAAAACAAATTAAAATAGACACATATAGAAACTTAAATTCCTACACACAAATAATTCTATCCAATCGCAATTTATCAGTTCATGAAACTCCTAATTCTCATTTTCTGAGATAATAATTGGAACAGGCAAACAATATATTAAAATTGCAGAAACAAAGACCATGATCACAATTATGGTATATTTTATTCACTGAAATTCCTCTTAGCAAACAGTACCTAAGTATTTTACCTGTCAAAAGATTGTGTCATTTTTAAAATCTCACTAAAGAATTCTAAGATTTTTCAAAATATATACAGTATGCACCTATATTAAAAAAGTCAAAATTGTCTCTGCATGTTAAATATGAGAATTTAAATGCCTATTTCAAGAATATAGATTTGATCATTCTCACCCACCTGTCAATTTCTAGAATATCTAAAGAGAGCTCAATGGCAAAAGAATGTAAGATTAGATGTTTGAATCAAAGTTCATCTCAACATACCTCATTTCCATCCATAAAGGGGACAAAAATGTAATAAACCCTAAAGCAATACTATAAATCAGCCCATAAAGTTATTACTTAAATTATTTAGTTGCTCAATTACACTGTCAAGTAGAGTAACTACTGTATTGGAGAACATGAACATAAATATTTTCACCATTCTGAAAGTTTACTGAATAGCACTACTATAAAGTTTCAAGATCTCTAGCCACTTAGTGTGCCCCCTCCATATACAGGAGGACAGACATAAAATCACTTGGATCACAGTTAAATTCTCAAGCGATTAGTTCAAAGTTTCCATGTAGACAGTATAAAATGAATTGATCTAAATCCTCAACATTAAACTTCAAAAACAAATTTGGATAGAAAGCCTCCAAATTAAGTAACAGATCCTTAAAGAATTTATGATAAAAGGGACTGCTTACCAAATGTCCCTTTTGTATTCTACAGCAACTGAACTCTCAACTATGTCTATGAAAAGAAAGCTCACACAAAAGCAAGAACCATTATTCAAGAGCTAACTTTGATACCTTTTTCCACAAAATTCAAGTACAGAATGACCTTCTGTCCTAAATCATCCACTATGTCTTTTCCATTGAGAGAACAGTAAGCATTCCTGGATTCTTCAGTGGTTTTGTATCTTACAAAGGAGTAGGGCTTATTAGGTGGCATTAAGAGAGCTTCCACAAATCCACATTTCTCTAAAACTGGGAGCAATTGCTTCCTACTCACGCCGTTACCCAAACCACCATTGGCAATAACCAGGCTCTGAAAATACAAAAAAAAAGTAACATGAACTATTTGATAAAATTGTTTATCTTCAGTAAGTAAAATTAAATAGGATTATTTCAAAATAATATTTCCACAAAGATAAAGTTTAAAAAAAAAAAGATGTTTCCTTCTGGTGATTTGGTTTGCTAATTTCATACAAAATATGCAAGCCAATGTATTAACTATTTGAGAACTAAAATGCACTCACATTTTGTAAATAACATTTAATTTAAAATAGCCTATTTATAAAAGATAAACTTCTTAATTACCAATAAATGCAAATAAGACTATATTTTTAGAATATATAGAATATATATTCAGAAATACCAGAAAAACATAGTGAGAGGAAAGTAAAAAAAGAGGATGGGGAAAAAATTAGTTACATAATTTCTGATTTTTCCCAGAGAACAAATGTTCTATTTTCTTTTACTTAACTCCCATTAACTTCACAAAAAGTACAGATGTGCCTTGTTTAACAAGTTATGGTGCTGCAGCTACATCATTGAATGAACTGATCACTAAATGAGGAATTGTATATACTGTATATACTACAATATTCAGAACAAGAAAGACTCCAACTTGCTGACTTTGCTTTTATTTGCATGACTCTTATATGCAGTACCATAATCTATAAGAGAACATAAAACTACTCCATTCACATTCCTGGGGTATAAGTCCAAATGCAGGTTGTAAGTCAGAACAGATCATAAATCGAAACAGCTATTAAACAGTTAGGTCATTATATTGTAAAATAGAAAATATTAAAAAGGGAAATGGTAGAGGTAAGCAACAAAGGGAAAGAAAAAATTTTGATGGTAAAAACAAAGGGAAATAAAGCTTATGTGTATGGGGGTGGGGTTGTAGGGTGGGTAGGGGAATGGGAAAAAATGAGAACCAAGTTATGTCATATATTGGTACAAATTATCAATATTCAGTATGATCATGATATGTATATAAAATATACCTATTTCACAGTGAAAACTAGCTAGGTCATTAAAAGAGGACTACATGTAAAGTCATTTGGGTAATGAGCCCTATCTTATATAATAAGAAACAGAAGATCAGAACAATTGGATTAAGGTAGAGATTAGAGGACCTGAGTTTCAAACCTATTTAAGCTATATTCCAGAATCCACACTTTTTAGATTAACCATTATATAATGTTTACTAAAAATAGAAAAGACAGGCACTAAGAAAAATTAATTATAGGTACTGATGAACATAAAATATGAAATTTTTCTGAAATTGCAATTAATTCAGTTTAAGTAATTTAACCTGTTTACAAAGAAAAGTTTTCCTTTCTAAGTCTCATGCTTAGTCAAAATGCCAAGCTTAATTCAAGGGATTTTGGGTAGAGGTATCCTACCTTTATTCAGGTGTTTATGCTAGTATGCTTACAGACTCTACACTTAAAAAGCATCTTCTGCACACTATAAAGATTATTTTATAACTATGACTTCAAAAACTATAGTGTAACAAAAATAAACCATAGATGACTTATGCTCATCAATTTTATCATCTGCACTTACTTGATGTTGGAAAAGATTCTGAAAAGATCCAGATAATAAATATTTTAAAGCTTCACGGGCCATTTAAGTTTTTGTACCATAGTCTTGATTTTATATTTTAGTAAGCTTTTAAAATATAAAACCCAGGGCCGGGGATATAGCTCAGTGGTTCCGGTGCCTGTCTTGTAAGCACAAGGGCCTGGGTTTGATTCCCTGGCAACTACATACAATACTGGGCCTGGAGACTCACACCCAGCAGCAACCAGTACCACATATCACAGTGCCGGGCGTGGTGGCTCACGTCTGTAATCCCAGCACTTGGGAGGCAGAGGCAGGAGGATTGCTGTGATGTGAGTTAGAGGCTGAGCTCAGAGCCAGCCTGAACTACAAAGCGAGACCCTGTCTCAAAAAAAAAAAAAAAAATATATATATATATATATATAAATCCCAGGGGCTGGGGATTTAGCTCGGTGGTTCCAGTGCCTGCCTTGCAAGCACAAGGTACCTAGTTCATCCCCAGTAACCAAATACAGCACAGCCAGGCATGGTAACTCTCACTCACCAGCAATCAGTACTACATACCACAATGTCAGGCGTGGTGGCTCACGCCTGTAATCCCAGCAGTCAGGAGGAAGAGGCAGGAGAATTGCTGAATTCAAGGCTGAGTTAAGGACCAGCCTGAACTACAAACTGAGACCCTGTCTCAAAAAACTAATTTAAAAAAATAAATAAATAAAACCCATTCTTAGCACATGAGTCGGATTTGTTCTAAAGACAGTAGTATGCTAATCCCTGCTTTACACTAAAGATTTGTACATATTGTATTTGTTTTATTATACAAAATCAGAATACCTACCATGTGATTGAACAGAATCATAACTAAATTCCATTCTGTCATGGATCAAGCAATACTTATAATATATACAAGTATAGACATAACAAGCAAAACCACTACAATAATGGATTACACAGTGTAAAATTAAGTCTCATAACTGGCTTGCCCTGGATCTTATTCAATAAGGTATTTTAATTAACATAGCAAAATAATCTAGCTATATGAAGTAAGTGACAAAAATATTCCCATATCTCTAGATCTGAGTCTGAGAGACAGAAGAAAAATATAAACCAAAGTGCTTTTTTCTAGTCTCATATACTAAGTACAACACAAGATGTGATTTAGGGTAACAAAAATCTGTAGGTTTTTTCCCTAGAAGCAATAAATTAATTCTGCACAAGATTCTCCAGAAGACACCAGCTGAGTCCTCTAATCCAATTCTGTTCAGGTCTAACACTATTTGGTAGTGACAGCGTCAGACTTCACAGGTTGAGCTCAGTCCCACAAGACTGCCTTCTAATCGAAGTGCCACTGTGAATAGCAGGCTGTCTGTCACCTACACTTCTGACAGAATGACTATGAATCAGGATTTCCAGAACTTCTTCTTGAAGTTCAACTAATTTGCTAGAGCCACTGATTGACCCAGGCAAACACTTCACTTACACTAACTCAGTTATTACAAGGGATCTTACAAAGGACAGAGATGAACAGTCTCATATGAGAAATACATAGTGCACGGTTATGGGAAGGAACGCTGAGCTCCCGTGCTCTCTCTGGATACACCTCCAGGAATCTGCTCAGGTTCAACTGTCCAAAAGCTCCTCAGAATTCTGTCCTTTGGGTTTTATGGGAGTTTCATTATACAGGTATGAGTGATAAGATCATTGGCCATTTTTTATCAACTCAACCTTCCCTCCCAGAAGAGATCAGGACTACAAGCCCCAACTCTATATCATGCCTGGGTCTCTCCAATGACATCCCCATCCAGAGCTACTGAGTTGCCTCTGCCACCAGTAGTTTCATCAAATACAAAAAAGACATTCTTTTCACTACTGAGATTCCAGGAGTTTTACTGCAGTACTAGAAAGAGACAAAATACATATTTCACATTATCACACTAAAAAAACATTTCATAAATGTCAAGAATCCACTGTCCCATCTAAGCATGAAAGATAATGAGGTACAACTTGTGGAACAGCATCACAGAAAGATGGCTTTGAGTGACCATGGGTGGCTGCGGACGATTATAAAAGTAATCACACACAAATGAGTGTGGTTGGATAGGGAAGGTGGCAACATTTTCCCCGCTACAGGTAAATTATACAATACAATTAAATATAATAAATGTTGTATTTACGATTGCTTATCCAATAAATCTCCAAGTAATGAGTACAAAATAAGAAATTCAGATTTGTTCTGAAGTTATCTTCAGTCCTGACAATTTGAGAAAAATTGTCAGTTCTGACAATTGTGGAAAAAAAACTTATAATGTTGGGCCAGGGATTTAGCTCCTGTCTTGCAAGTGCAGGGGTTCGATCCTCAGTAACCACATACCATACTGGGCGTGGAGACTCAGGCCCAGCAATCAGTACCACATACCACAGTGCCAGGCGTGGTGGCCCACACCTGTAACCCCAGCACTCGGGAGGCAGAGGCAGGAGGATTGCTGTGATGTGAGCTGGAGGCTGAGCTCAGGGCCAGCCTGAACCACAAAGTGAGACCCTGTCTCGAAAAACCTTAAAAAAAAAAAGTATAATGCATAAAAATGCTATAGATACAATATGAAAATGTCACAATAGAAAATATTTTGTAAAATTAATATGTATTAGTAGAAAACATACTGAAAATATCTATCAACAGACTCCTTATTCCCAAACTAAAATGCAGCAAAAGAAACAACATGATAGCTGAGAATGGTGGCTCACACCTGTAATCCCAGCACTTGGGAGGCAGAGGCAGGAGGATTACTATGAGTTCGAGGCTTGCCTGGGCTACAGAGTGAGCTCAGGGCCAGCCTGAACTACAAAGAGAGACCTTGTCTCAAAAAAACTGAAAAAAATAAAAAAACAAACAACAAGATAAACCTAAAGAAAGAGCTCTGGTCTGTGAATGAAGACACCTAAGTCTCAGTCCAGTGTCACCTCAAAGTGTATCTCTGGCCCCAAGTCTGATGATATCTAAGCTTCCTTCCCACTCTTACTATATAACTTTATGAACCAAAAGGAATCTTGTAATACTTCTTTATAGTCATGAAGTTTTTTTTTTAGTTTTTTGAGACAGTGTCTCATTTTGCAGTTCAGGCTGGTCCTGAACTCACTATGTAACCCAGGCCAACCTCAAGCTCTTGGAAATCTTCCTGCCTCTGCCTCCCGAGTACTGGGATTACAGGTATGAGCCACCACACCCAGCATTGTGATATGTAGTACCAGAGATCAAACTTGGGACCTTGCACTTGCTAGGAAGACACTGGAACCACTGAACTAAATCCCCAACCCAGTCATGAAGTATTTTTATCTCTATAAAACTGTCACATATTCTCTTCAGAATCTAGCCATCCAGTAGAGAAAAAATACCACATACCATGTAATACTGTACACTATACCCTATTTATAAATGAAAAAGGCCAAAGTCAAAGGTTACTGCTCACATCTAAATAAGTGGAAAAGCAAAGTAAGTTCCTAAATCACAACTCAGGAAAACTCACAACCCCTCACACAGAATTTCAGTTTACTACTGCCATCAGATAATGAAAAGGCTTTGCAAGTAAACCCTAATAAACAAAACACGTTTTAGAGTATGTAACCAAAATACTTTACAATATAGGTGAACAGCAAAGATTACACTAGGATACAGAAGAACTAGCTTTATGTTTATATGCAATCACTTACTACTTTATGTAATGAACACATAACATCTTAAAACTTTAGTTTTCTCACCTATCTCACAGATTTTTAAAAAATTAAATATGATAACGAACATAAGTACACTTTATCAACTGAAAAGACTTAGTGTTATAATTGATTTATATCAACAACTTCCTCTGATGCAACCAACATGATCAATAAACATTCATGGGCCAGCACATGACCAAAAATAAAAAGCCAGAAGGTTTTATCACAGTATATTTAATATGGATGAAATTCATAATGGGCCAACCACATCCCTGAGCAATTATTAAAAACATTAACATAATACATTAACATTAAAATGATAACAAGAGTTTTAGGTCACCTCAGTAGCATAGGACACTGCCTCAATGCCTTCATGTCGCAGCAAAGTATGTCTTGCTTTAATCTGTTTCCTTAAGAACTTCTTCTCAGTTTTATTGAGCTTGAAATTACTTTGATAGTTGGTCTCCATAGCAAACTGTGAAATGAAAAGAAGTTGAAATGTCAACCTTAAGAGTCCTAAAGGAGGGGCCGGGGAGTTAGCTCAGTGGTTCCGGCGCCTGTCTCGCAAGCGCAAGGACCCGGGTTCGATTCCCCGGTAACCACATAACAATACTGGGTGTGGAGACCACACTCAGCAGCAACCAGTACCACATACCACAGTGCCGGGCGTGGCGGCTCACGCCTGTAATCCCAGCACTCGGGAGGCAGAGGCAGGAGGATTGTGATGTGAGTTTGAGGCTGAGCTGAGGGCCAGCCTGAACCACAAAGCGAGACCCTGTCTCAAAAAAAAAAAAACCTAAAAAAAAAAAAAAAGAGTCCTAAAGGAGGGCCAGGGATTTAGCTCAGTAGCTGTAGCACCAGCCTTGCAAGCACAAGGGCCAGAGTTCTATCCCCGGTAACCACATACAACAATGCCAGGTGTGGTGACTTATATCCACAGCAATCAGTACCACGAACCACAGTACTGGGCATAGTGGCTCATGCCTGTAATCCCAGCCCTTGGGAGGCAGACGCAGAAAGACTGCTGTGAGTTCCAGGCTCGTCTGGGCTACATAGTAAACTTAGGGCCAGCCTTAACTTGTCTCAAAAAAAATTTTTTTTAAATTTTTTTAAAAGAGTCTTAACGGGTATTTAACTCAGCGGTTCCAGTGCTTGTGCAAGGTCCCTAGAGTTCTATCCCGGGTAACCATATACAACAATGCCAGGTGTGGTGACTCATGCCCACCAGCAATCGCCAACCTTTACTGAATTGAGAAATGAATGACTACAAATATGCATATTAGCGTCTCAGGACCCTGCAGCATACACATCACAGAATTTCAACAAGTTAATAAGTTAGTTGAGGAAAACAAACACCAAACAATGAACTCATATGACATACCTTTTTCTAATTAAGTGTTAATGATATGTTTGGTGGTCATGAGATGTGATGTGAGCTAGAGAACAAAAAAACATGATCCATATTAATTGGAAAAGTTGGGAAATCCAGGTTTGAAATCCAGGAGGCAACTCATACTCAGTACTGAAGGACAAGAATACCATAAAGTCATATGGAAAGATTTCAGATAAGTAACAAAGAGCAGAAGCTAAAACAGCATTGGGGATGTCTGGCAGGAGCATAAATTGTCAAAGCAGAGAAAGTCTGCTGACGTATGTGATAGAAGATAAGGCCAGTAGACAGGCTAGGGAGACAGCATCGTAGGAAGTTACAGAAGACCTGAAATAATCCAGCCTGGCAAATAGAAGTGTTGGCCAGATCTACACTAGACTCACAGAAGGAAAGGAAATGAGAAGAGTGGGAAATAAAAGTTCAAGTAGAAGCAATAGGCCTTGCTCATTATTCAGATGTGATGAGGACAGAAATAAAAGACCACTTACTAACAGAAGAGAGCTTGAGTGACTGAGAGACCGGTGATATTATTTCAGAACCAGAAAGTCAGGAGGAGGATGGGGAAGAGCCATTCAGAAAGGGGGTAATGAGTCCAATTTAGAACATGATGTTTAAGGAACAGGTGAAACATACAGTTGTAATGCCTGAACAGCATGTGACAATATGTAGTGGCTTCTAAGAAAAGAAATGAGGTTAGGAAATGGTAGGAGTCATTATTACAGAGGAAAGGGACAACTGATTAGATGTCTCCCGTTGCACTCTTTATAATAACTGTTCTCTTATCTACTCCCTGCCATGGGACTATGAGCAGTTTGAGGACAAAGATTAGATCATTCTTTTTGTATTATCCCAGAGCCCCCTTCAGTACTATGCAGTATACCACAGTGTTCAGGAGTCCAAGGTCCAGGCTTCATTCTTAGCTCCACCACATTCTTGGCAATATGATCCTGGTTAATTATGCTTCACCTTCTGTAAATATGGATAAGGGTTACAATAATGCCTTTAAGAGCTTTATTAAAAGAATTAAATGTATTTATTACATTATTGCTAAGTTTTAGAAGAGCCAGATGAAAACACCTAAGTTTTCCAAGGAACTATTTTACAACTGCTCAATTCTAAGGTATCCATGTGTGAAACAGCAACTATGCAGTACAGCATGGAAAACTAGGGATGAATGTGCTACAAAAATTTTTTCCTGCTGGGCTTGGTGGCTCACGCCTGTAATCCCAGCATTCAGGAGGCAGGGGCAGGAAGATTGCTATGAGTTTGAGGCTTGCCTGGGCTACATAGTGAAGTCAGGGCCAGCTCAAACAACAAAAGCAAGACCCTGTCTTGAAAAAAAATTTTTTTTTTCTTTTTCTTTCTCTTTTTTGCAACCTTGGGGATCAAACTCAGGACCTTGTATTTGCCAGGTAGACAGGGAACCACTGAATTAAATCTCTGGCCCTAAAATTTTTTTCTTAATATTCCTCAGGAACAAAGATTGCAAGTGAGAGAAATGAAAAAGAAAAGACATTGAACAAATCTTTGAAAAAGTCTGGCACTAAGTGACCAGCACCAGCAGGTGGAGCCTCATAACCATAGTTTTGTTATTCCATTTCCATCTTCCCTTTCAGTCATATACAAACAAGTATTGCAGGTGAAGTCAAATTTGGACAGCCTGAAGGCTCACCATTTCATTGACTCGGACTAGATCTGAATCATTTCAATAATAGGCTGATACTAGTTGCTGAGAGGACCCTCTCTATCAAGGCCACTTTTCTAGCCAAAGAATTACCACTATTGCTACACGGATCCTTCAGCACCCCTTGCTATGTTATAGGAGTAAGGTTAGTATTTATTAGGTAAGATACTAGCCACACTGAGTTCAGGTTAGCTACCTCCAGCCCAAGCATACTCTGCAGGATAAGAATTTGAAGATTATACATATACACAAGTTTAAGCCTCCAGTGCATTCCATAGGATACTGCCCTAGAGGGCAATAGTAGTATGTGTGCCCATGCCTTCCTTAAATAATAGTTTAATGTGTTGGAAACAGTTTGGAAAAATGATCCTGTACTTGTATGAAGTTATAACTAATGGCAATGATTAGAAAAAACAAATTTTCAAATGAGACCTAATTTTAAAGTACAGCATAGATATACATGGTACATATAAATAGTTAAAACACAAATTTGTCTTATGGGTTGCCTCCAGAGACAGGAAACTGGTAGGCAAGTTGTGCAATAAAAACTTTTCTCTTTCATGACTTTGAATGTTAGTTGCTATTTAAATTACCACCTATTTTAAAAGAAAATAAAGGCTTTAAACAAGCAAGAAAAATCCACTCCGCCATTTATCATATCATCCCTTTTTAAAGTCTTTGAAGTACATTTTATGTGACTTAATATTAAGTAACTCTTAGAATAGGGATTTTGTTTATATTATTCACCCTGTAACATTCAGAACCGGAACAGAATTTCATAGCCATTCATTAATTATTTACTTAATAAACCTAAGTAGAACTTGTCCTAGCTCCTATATTAGACCACCTAGCTCCTAAACTCCTCCTCCTCCAAAATTGCTTGGTGGCCTGCTTCAATAAGGCCATTAGAACTTAGTGTTGGGCCAGGGGTTTAGCTCAGTGGTACCTCTCCTACCTTGCAAGCACAAGGGCCCTGTTCGATCCCCCGTCCCGCCAAATAAATAAATAAACAGTGTTTATCTCTATCTCAGGAGTTTTCATATTGTATTATAATTACCTATTGGTGTGTTAAGTCGACTGTCATCTACTTAAAGGTACTGACTTGAGCGATAGTATGCAGACGTCAACAAACGTTCTATGAAATCCATCAAAACCACAGTCTGACATCTCCCCACCCAAGAACCAAAAGTACAGTCAGTATTGCTCAAGAGAGTACAGGAAGAGTGCATGCGTGGGCCATCAAGATTGCAGGAAGGTCTCTGCTTCACTGGAATGACACACGTCCCAGGTTACCAAATTCCCACCCCCAGCCCCAAGGAAAACAAACTGACTCAGACACCATAAGTGCACTAACATCAACACATACACGTGCACTTTACACACTCAGAATCAACCAATCCACACGCTACTCTCCACAGACTACACAGGAGCATGTCCTGGGTCATCCTTCCTTTGGGTACTCAGCCCCAAGCCGGTGAAGCAGAAAAGACTGAAAGGCTGAAAAGCGGAAGTAGGGATTTGCCGTCCGTCGTGCCGGTCAGCCAAAAGGTGCCACTGACCTCCTCCTCCATTCAGACCAAGTTCTAACGACGCTGTTTCTCCTTTCGCCAACCTCTCCAGTCTAGCCCCAGAAAGCTGTGGCGAATATTTACACACAACCTCGCCTGGGCGCGGCCATGTTGGCAACAGCCGCACTACACTTCCCATCAGCCTAATGGGCAACGGCGCTCCCACAATGCTCCTCGCCTATCCACGTTTTGCGTTCACGCTCTGGCTGTCAAGGGCTTTTTTTTTTTTTTTTTTTTTTTTGTCAAGGTCTTTTGTAAACTTGACCTCAGCAGAGTAAAAATTTAATAGTCATATATAGGTGAGTGGTAATGATTAGGAGCGCAGCTTATTTGTACTCTCTCCCAAAATGCACAAAGTCAAACAGGTTGTGTCTTTCTGGCCTATCAGTAATTCTGTCCTACCCTTAATGTCTATCTTGCCCTCAGTCTGAAGATCTGGAAGGACGTCAAGGGTCTGAAAGATGCTATCCTATCATCATAGGGAAGGAAGTGACTATACTTGCACGTACCAGAGGAAATGGTGAGCGGCACAGAATAATAAGATGATTGTATAAGAATGTGAAAGAAGGCAAGATGGAAGGGGAGGGTGTTATCCAATCATTAGAAGACCTAGTCTGGGGACGATTAGAGAAATAAAGTGACACGATGAGAGTTTGTTATGGAAGGTGAGAGAAGAGAATAGAAGAGGACTATTGTGGTGGTGAAGTGAAAAGCGATGAAATATTAACTGTATTAAGTGGAACATAATGGTCGCCAAAGAAATGAAACACAACTTGGTAACAAAAGCTGAAGGAGAGAGTGAGGACTAGCAATTGTTTCTGCTCTAACAATTGTTTCTGCTCCAAATAGCCCCATATAGTTGGTGGCTACCAAATTAGTTTGCACTATAAAATCTCCCCTTTGTCTCTTATTGGCGAAATTCAATTATTTTATCTCAATATGTGTCCTACATGAAGGTAGTAAAGTAACTTGTTTTGTTTTGTTGAGACAAGGTCTCACTTTATAGTTCAATCTGGCACCAAACTCACTGTGTAGCCCTGGGCAGCCTTGAACTCACAGAAAT